>JAQFYJ010000339.1:0-14476 GCA_034694685.1 Isotoma anglicana | reverse complement strand
TGTTGGATTATGTTTCTTTATTATGATAGACGTGCAGGTTTGTAATGTGGGAATGAATTTCTTGGTCGTTTAGTTAGCAAGACTTAAAAAAACTAAAATCTGCTTTTAATAAAGCTTATTTTTAGTTTGACTTATTTTTAATCAACACAATGAGCAAGTTTGGATTATTTTTTTGTTTCAATAATCTATATTTAACATTAATTTTACTAAGCTCTATAAAAGAGACCTTGCCAGCTTTAATTGTTATTATTAGAGAAGGTTTTTGTCTAACTGAGATTTCTAAGCGTGTTTCGTTTTTTAAAGTGATACATTAGTGGCAAGTGTAAGCATGTAAATGGAGCCAACTTGCATCCAAGTTGCATAAGTTCAGTGTAGTTGCAGCGTGTTTTGAAAACCCTGAAAGCAAAAGATTCTATAGAAGATCTTATACATTTTATGCAAGAGTTAATCAACTCACATAAACCTTAATCAGAAGAATAGAGGAAGCTGCATAATTGACTAAACTTAGTTTCAGAAATAAAATTACTTGATAGGTTTCAAGTTAATTAATTTCAGAACTGCTTAGGGTAGTGTCGTCTAAAATTGAATTAGTGCATGGAGGAAATGCGTTTTTAATTTGGGCAGGACATTACACTAGAAATGAGACGGGTTTAAGTTGAATTTCCTGCAACAGATTTTAACATTTGAAGGTCTAAATTTACATCTATTATGTAATATTATTGGATTTACGTTACATGAAATTTTCAAAATAGATTCACAAAATGTTAAGAGTATGAATAAAGCTTGATATTTTATTTACAAATCTTATAATGGAGTTTCTGATTTCTATACATTCGAAATGATCTTGAAAATTTGAAATTTTTAAAACAGCTACAGGTTAAAAATGTAAACAACTGTAGAAAATCATGAATAATTAGCCAATTTCCCTAAGTAGATAACTGGGCCCAATCACATAGTTAGCTCTTGCTATAGTCTTTCTAGTCTTTCAGTTGGAAAAAGTGATCGAAGTACAGGACGGGAAAATCCATAGTATGACAGAGTGTCACATAAGGATAAAGGAAGTGAAGTGCTAGAGATTAAAAAGTAAGTCGATGACTTCTTCATAGAATTTTCGACACGGGGAAAACTATAGATATTGCAATAATTGACTTCCTTATTGCTGTCTATAGTTTTTTTCAATATATGAGATAGAATAATTTTGTTTATTGACTTTAAGAAAGCTTGTCATCTAGTAACAATGTAAATCCAGTACTGGATATTTTTTAGTTACATTCTTTAAATCTTTAATCTTTGTCGCTTTGTCAATTGAACATGAACATATATGAAGCAAAAATGCCCAATTTGTCATTTAAAAAAGCAAAGTTAAAGTAAAGCCTCTTAATTTCTTTAATTGAAAGCGAATTATACATGCAGTGGTTTTTAAAATTACAATGTAAATAAAAAGTTCCAAGCACGAGTGGCTGCAAGTAACGTTTTTATCCCTTAATATTGTGCAAGCTTCAACGATTTTACTATTGCATTAATAAGTCCTAAACTACTTAATTAAAACGTAAAATACAGACTTCATTATAAAGTTTCAATTTAAAAACGATTAGAAACAGTTTTTAAGCGTTTATGTGCTATAATATCGATAGTGTATTTAATATCGAATTTGTCATGAGCATTCATGGAATCGGCTTAACGTTTGTAATCAAATATTGAAATACATTTGTTTACTTTTCGTATTATCAGGAAATTTTGGGTTGACTGAAATGGTAATTTTGATTGATGATTAGAAACAAGATATCAAATACACATTGAAAATTACGTTTAATTAATCAAAGGAATTTTTCACTGTCAACTGTGTGAAAATATTCCGTTGAATTTTTTGCAAATTTGGTATTGACAAATTGACAATACTTGTTTGCATAAAAAACATAAGTTCAAGAGGGAATTTCTGCAACCAATTTGCTAGGTCGATGTACTCTTTGATAAGCTTGTCAACGTACTTATCACAAACATTATCGCTGTAATATTTTTCAAAGCCTCCATAATGTATTTATAAACCAATACTTAGAGTTAAATCTGTATAGCTAATATGTGATAAATAATGATTGTTTATGTAAAGCAAACGGTAGTTAGTAGTATTTTGTTGCAGGTCCGGAGTTCTGTCACCACGTAAAAATATATAGTTAGTTGCGTGTATTATTTTGCTGTAGACTCAATAATCCATGCAATATATTCAAATCAAATTTTATTCAAGTGGTTTGTTTGATAAGGTTTCATACTGGTATATTTTCTCAATAGGTATTCAATTGGTGTCTGAGAATATCCATGGGCTTTTTAGACATTTATAAAATACTTGAATAAAAATATGATATTACGATCGATCGGAAAGAAATACTAGCTGTTTTAGATCAATTTCTGAACTCAGTCTGGCGAAAACTTTGTGACTTATTGGATGTTCGTGAACCATGTTATTTAAAGGTGGGAAAATGATAGACGCAACAGTACATTGAATTATTATTGATATGCACTATATTTTTAATGATTTCCACTTGGTTGATTAAATCTGGAAAGAATGAAACATTCCGTTTTGAAAATAGTTTTGAAATTTACAGATTTGAAATAAAATTGATCGATGGAAAAGAATCGACGAATCGAGTGGCTTGAGACAAAATGGTAATCTCCAATCCATTAATCATTTCATGTTGTAAAAACATTCATAGTGGCATGGCGTCATGATTGAAAATCATACATGGCAAATTATTAAATCTTGCAAGTTATCTTATCAAAAAGTGTTGAGTGCAATGCACCGTCTACGAGCTTATGATTTCAATGATTGTTTATTACGTGGATTGTAATCTGAATTAGTCAGAAAAGATTAGAATTTAATCAGGAATTACAAATTTTAGTATTGTTATTTCTGCCTTCTTCAATGTATTTATATGGTTGAGTTATTCAAATTTTATCTGGGTATCGATATAAAGTTGAATAATTTGCGTACTTTCTATCCTAAACCTGAATTAATATCGTAAGCAGTGGCACAGCTCAAGTAGAGTGGAAACTGTGAGGTATCTAGGTAGCTCGATTTCAGATCTAAAATAAAATTTTAACAATATTTAAAAAAACCACAATGGATTTAACACAAAGAACCTGGATTGTAAAGTTTTTGGTAGCAAATAGAACCGTTATTGAAAAATGGCAGCAGTTGTGGGTAGATTTAGGTCTTGATCACGGCCAGGATTTTGTGTCATTGTGCCACGGAATTAATAATACGACAAAGAAATACGACGAGGTTTTTCACACAATGCTTAGGCTTTGGGTGGAAGTTGACAAAACGGCAGACCTTCAGAAATTGTGTGAAAAGCTAGAGGGCATTCAATGTGTCTATACTGCACGTAAGTTCAAAATAAATTTATTGCTGGTTGAAAAACATGCTTGTTGATTTGACTTGCGTGGATATTAAGTTAAGGACAGGGAAAAGGTTGACGTCTGGTCAAAATTTCATGTCACATTGTAATAATTATGAAAGTTGTTTACAATTGAAAATAACCAAAAGAGTTTGTTTCGTGATGTTTACGTTTTTAGCACTTTGGTCCTTGTATTCTAATTACTGTAGCTTAGTTAGCATAGTTTAGTTAAATCTTTTTTTTCCAAGTGATGAATTTCTATTAACGTAATTCAGAAGCTTATACCAATATATATATATATATAATGGTTTACTATTTAGATGATTCAGTGCTGAGGTCATCTATTGTTGTCTGTGCTGTGCTGTAAATTTGTCAAGTGGTTACTTGGTTAGGATTCATAGATTTAAAATGCATTAGTAGGTATGTCGTTACTGCTCATCGCTCATCCGATACGACATTTATTTACTAGGTTTAATGCTTATGTCATCCATTTGTACGAAAATCTTGTAGTCAGTCCAACTCCAGTCTAGATTTTAATTAATTGAGCATTTAAGCGGTTATACCGAAACGAACAAGACCATGACTCACGGTAAGTGGACAATAGTAAGGTGTTTAATAGTTTCATCAATTGTATGTTATGTTAAATAATTTTACACACGTTCAGTGGACTCATATTTCAATTGCTCCATGTAACAGTTAAAGAAATTAGAATTATTCAAAGGATAAAAATGCTTTTTTACCGTGGAAAAAATTGGTTTAGTCAGGGTTTGAAGCGGCAAATTGCCATTGGCATTTTCCCGTGCCAAAATCGGCCAATTGACCATTTTGCCACCTAAAAAGGCTCATTTTGCCGGATTTTTCTGTCCTTTTGCCATTTTGCCATTTGGCCGGTCAAATGATGCGACCGAAGTGGTCAAGTATATGGAATTATGTAGGTTTCCCAAGTGCAACGGTTTCATTACTTGAATTATAGAAAGTATTTTTATATGGTAATTCAAAAAAGTAAATCAGGTAGCTGAGGAAATGAATAAAAAAATATCAAATGTTTATATTATTGTCTTAAAACGCTAATGCTTAGTCGTTCCTTCCTTAACCGTGTAGTATACTCTGTACTCGACGCACCCATTTACAATTTCTATTGTTTTCATGATAAAAACTAACAGAAGTTGACTTATTTTCAGAACAACTGCTTGACAACCAACCTGCAACTTCAACTGATAAAAAGGCAGATACTAAATCACCGTCATCTACTCCACACAAGGAAGGTGTGTCATTGATGAAGTTTATAAATGACAATCTTTCAGACCTGGTTTCGAATACCACTGTGGATGCCACTTTGCTGAATATTTATGTAGAGAAGAAAATAATTCATCAAGATAGGAAGTCAGATATAGTAAGTTTTAACATAATTGTAACCAATGAGAAATTCATTAGTTTTGTAATAATTTGAATTCATTTTTTGTAGTTGACCGAAAAAACGGATTCTCAAAAATCGGACGCTCTTTACACACAGTTAAAGAAATGCCCGGCAGCAAAAGTGCAATTGATCAAGGAAGGCCTTGAGGAAACAATGAATCATATAGCTGTTGAAATATTGGATAAATTTGAAAATAAAATGTTAAGAAAAGAATAAAAATTTATGTTGGTAAACATTTGCTTTAATTTTGAAGTCAGACATTATGATGGGTAATTTATTTGTGTAAATTTCGGAAAGCTTTATTTTTGCATGCGGTCTGGATGTACAATACTTTTTTAACTTAATTCTAAATTCACCTTTCTAATTTTGTGCAGAATGGTTTAATCTAGCGTAGTAAGTTTTTAAAAATTTTTAACGGCAAAACGCTTCTGAAAATGGCGATAATATATATTGTAAAAATAATTGAAATTAATTAGTTAATTCGCAATTAATTTTCACTTGACTGAATAATCTTCTATTTATACCTAATTAGTTTCCTGACTTTTATTCTCACAATCGCATTTTAACTGAAAAAAGTTCTTTACGGAAATCAATTTGTTTTCAGTTCTCCAGTTGGTATTGATTTTACTTTGAATGAGTTATAAAACTTGAGGCCTAAGCAAGTAGTTTGTTCTACTGAAATTGTGAAAGTAAAAAGAAACTAAGTCTGATTTGTTTAGAAGTTTCAACTTGTGTTCCGTCTCAGTCAATCAGTTAAGATAAAATTAGGTCTATTGTAAGAAAGTACTTCCAAGTCTGCCTTTAGTTCTTAAGCTTTTGGCTTAAAAAATGATACAAGTTCAACTCAACAGACTCAAGGACTCAACTCATATTGCACTAAGTACTACTTTCCCTATCATCATTGTCTTTACCAGACGAGCGAGGATTATCGCCTCCGATAAAGATGAGGATTTAATTTTATGTGTAGAGCATTTGTATATAAATTGTGTCCTACAATTTACATATGCCTTGATTTTGATTCATTGTTAGTTAAGATTTATTGCTGTTATTTCTTAAAACCGTTTAATATTTGAAATACGTTAATTATTATTTGTCATAGTGGCATTTTCATAGAAAAATGTTGTTATAAAATGGTAAACGAATATCCTTAGAAATGTTTCGACATTTATGAAGAATATTTTTAACGCACCAAAAGATCTCATGACACTGAAGACCTATTTAATTTAATTACACTTCAACTGCATCTAATATTGATATTAAATGGAACACATATATGTGAGCATCTTATAAGATACACATGATTTATTATAAATCCTTTCCAGCTTTTGATAATATCAATAATAGCCTGCAGTCTTTAACTCTTGTGTCGTCTATAATCATAATAATCGAAGAAAATGCTCAGAGTTAAACTGTTGCCAAGTCAAGATATCCAATTTGAAACGCTTACGGATTAGGCTGCGTCTGCGTCTAGATATTTCTAGTTTTCTATAGCTTTTGGAAAATGCATTTTAGGGTAGTTAATTCGCGAATTATAATCGAAAATAAAAATTTAAGAACATTTTTAATATAGGCAATGTTAATTGAAAATAATGGTACGTGATTTTCGCAATTTAGAGTATGGTTACCTATTATGGTTTTTATATGTGTAAATGAAGCATATGATTTGAAGTTTAGGCTGGTGTTAAATATGTTAAATGATCAGAAAATAAATGTAGAAAAATGCAATAAATTTGTTTTATTATTTCTATAATCTGTGAATAGCGTTGGAGTAGCAGAAAAATGATTGAAGATGTGCTTATGTAAATTGCGATAAACAATGGAATATTGGCAAGGCTAGAGACGTGTACAGATATGACGTTATTCGGGGATGATTAAACCCGTTCGTGGTATTTGGTTTGGACGTTTTATCTCTTATCAAAACCATATAAAATATGATATTGGAGAAATGAAACGCATTTGCATTAAAAAAGCAAGATTAAATTAAGAATATATAAATATTTCTAAAGGTTTTTGATACGGAATATGAAAAATTATTTATTGAAAATAGTTTGGAAATTTTAAATGTACAAATATTAATTTCTTATGACACGAGTAATTATTTTGAAGGCGATGCTAATTTGCGTAAATTGACTTTTACGGATACCGTGACACTTTTAACAGGCGTAAAAACACATTGGAAGAAATTAATTGAAGGATTGTGCAATTTCAAAATAATTTTATTATTTCTATAAACTGTGAAAGCTTAAGAATTGAGGATGCGCTTATGTAAATTGAAAACAACAATCCGAAATTAATAAGGACTAAAATAAAGCTTACTTGATTGTCCATTTTATTTGGAGGTTTTATCTTATCAAAACCAGTAAAAAATAAACCTGGAATTATTCAGATCATTTGCAATAACAATTCAAACATTTGCGAAGCTTTATGTTACCAAATTTTTTGAATTGATATGATTTGTTGTTGACCACTTCGGTTTCAATTGGCAGGCAAAATATCAAAAGATCATTATATTGAAATAGGTAATGAGGTAAACTGTCTTCTGCCGCTCATGCTCCTAGTGACTTACAACTTCAAACCGTGGCTAACCGTGGCACCTGAGGGTTACTTTTTATATTTCTTTTACAGTTATTTAATCAAATGTAAAATGGTATTTAAAAAAAGTTATTTCAGTCTTGTAAACTTAAATAGGTTAAATAATAAAAAATTAGGCAATTTAATACAGTTTTTGATGTACAATAGTATAAATTTAGCGTCTGGAGGGAAACTGTAAACTTGTTAATTAATTATCTTGAGAAAGAAAAAACATTAATAGTTTAGTCTATAAAATAATATTGACTTAATGATAATATTTCTACGGTCTATAAAATGGTATGTATATTATTTGCTTGTGGTTCGTGTCATAATTTGTAGTTTTGGGAGTACACATGCAATGAATGAACTTGATTTTTACTTCAAGTTACTTTATCTTCCCTTTATGCGAAGCGACTGGTCTGTCTGTTTGTCTCAAACTTTATTCGAGACCGGTTTGACACATCGGTATGAAACTTGGCACACATGTTCTAGACCTCTATAGCTTTCTTGAATTCGGAGATGGGCCCTCTAGGACCACCCCAACGGTAGATGCCCTAAGGCGCACCCCCACGACTTTTTTAAACATAGGCAAATGGGGTATCGTTGAAAAACTTAGGGCTTAGGTTAGTACAATGATAATGTTTATAATTTGAAATATATCACGATTCGCGCGGAAATTGAAATTAAATTATTTATTTTCATCGGATAATTCATAATTCGGAGAATTTATTAGAGAGTTCTTAGTAACTTTATACTTCCTTTTTGTATGGAATTGTAGTTTTTCTATGAAACTTGGTATACATGGTCTACACAAAAATACAAAAACGATTAAAATTTTAAAAAATGTAAAATTTTAAAAAATTTAAAATTTTGAATTATTCATATAAGTTTGTTTCAATTTGATTCAAACAAAACAAATTCGATTCCAACGATACAAATTCGACTCGAACGATACAAATTCGATTTAAACAAGCTAACTAAATCCAAGTTCTAGCACAAAATAATATTTTAGTAACGTAACTACTATAGAATAGATGTGACTTAAATAAAGAGTGTTATCATTTTATGTAAATCGGGGCTGATAATGATTTACGCTCTATTCAGTATTTAATATTGCTAATTCCTAGAACGTATGGAATATGTCCAGTCCATACGCAATACTTCCTAGGAACTATTATGAATTTCCTGTCAAATCATAACTATATATAATAGTGTCTAGGAAGTATTGCTTTTGGACTGATTAGCAATACAGCCTGCATCACTTATATAAATTGAGCTATCTAATAAACAATGCAAAATGGATAAAGGCGGTGATACCAGGTATAAAGCTAACGTCATTCTGCATTGATTGAAACCGTACTTTGTATTTGGTTTGAGATTTTGAGCACTTTATCTTATCAAAAGCATTACAAATTATAAAATTCCAGCAGAAGCTAAATTCATTTGCATTGAGAAGTCTGTGTGAATAACTACGATACTCTGGGAAGTACATTTAGTGTAGTTTTTTAATCATGGAGACTGCTGATATTCATGAAATTTCAACAAAATTGCAAGATGATGAAGGGATAGAAGCAAACAGGCAGCAATTAAGTGGAAAGTTAGGAAACAGTCCGGTCCAGCATAAGCGACTGGCTCTTCAATACAGAAATGAACAAATAAATTCTTATGGATTCATTTCAGAAGAACTTACAACTTGGTCGTCCAAACAAGGTAAAAAGGCTACAAAAGAGGAACTTATTAAAATTTTGAGAGAAATCGGATGCACAAAAGCTGCAGGTTAGCCAATTGATTATTTTTGTATAATTTTAAATATAAAATGTATTATTAGCTTAACGGTTTGTATAAAATTAATAATACGTTTCATTGTAGAAGTGTGCGTATGTATATGAAAAATTAATGACGTTGTTTAAAAATTAAATTTTTATAAGCCATTCTAATGTTCGCATTCACAGCAAAATAGTATTTACCAAAAATTATTTGTAAATGACCCCTGGTATAAAATGTCCTTCAGGATGGAGTATAATACGAATTAGGTAGTTATTATGAAAGTCGTTTGGTTGGTGAGTGACTGGAAAAAGCAAGTAGTAAAAGTGCTAATCCAACTTGGACAAGATGGGAAAAGCGAGTTGGGTTTTGGCGTGTTTGTAGATTACTAGAGAACTTCGTACTTTATTCCGTGAAGACAAGTTAATCCTAAAGCTAACAAGGAAGGAATTACTTATATAGAATGTTTTTAAATATATGCGATGGAAGAATTTTGTTTATTGACTTCATGAAAGCTTGTCTAGTAACAAAGTAAATCCAGTACTGGATATTTTTTATTTACATTCTTTAAATATTCAATCTTTGTCACTTTTTCAGTTAAACACATGAAACAAAAATGATGAATTTGTCATTAGAAAGTAAAGAATAGTTGTAGTAAAGCTTATTAATTTCTTTCATTGAAAGCAAATTAGGTAGTGGTATTTTGAAATTACAATGTAAATAAAAATTTGCAAGCATGAAGTGAAAAAATGGTTGCAAGTAAGGTTTTTTATCCTTTAATTAAAAACACACCCATTTATAATTAAGCTCCTATTAAATTTAAAAACCCCCAAGAATTATATAGAATATAATTATCTAGCGGTAGGGGTATCCTGAAAATTTAACCTTACCACCGATGTTCGCCAATGCTTTATAATCCGTTGCTGTCTTGCTTCCTTAATTAGCTTGAAAGCACTTATCTGAAAATTTGAGTTTTTTGCTTGAATTGCTGTTTTAGCTTTTTAACCTTCCCGGCAATGCTTTTTCTGATTTAAAAGCAAATAATAAGGGTGGTCGTAATGATTAGATATGTTTCACATTTTACTTTTAAGGAATTTCCAGCTACGTCTTTCTTCTACTCATACAAAACTTTGACAGAATTGTTTTTGCATGTCTATACTCTTAATTCTATATAAATCATACAATACTTTACAATTGATCTGAGACTGATCCCAATACTTTTTAAATCAAATTTGAATTTTTTCTGTCATAAATATGTTTGATAGAAGTTGATTGACGCAAATGTTTTAAGTGCTTTAGATGATAAAATATTTGCATAAGGATATTTCACTTTAGAACAATCAAGTGGTTTTTGGTTATTTATTGTGGATATTTTTTTGAAGTTGGTGCTAGATTACTATTCAGATTCATTTAACTATACATATAAGATTCATGTTTTATGTAACAAAAGTAATGTTTACGTCATCAACTCGAAAACGGAATAATAATGAATTAGTTTTACTGTTATCATATCGTACATTGGTCTTGCAACACTTGAATAAAGATATAGTACGTTTCTGCTTTTATAAAGTAAAAACGCGGAAAAATTCACTAACTAAACGTACAAAAAATTACACACGTTAAGTATAATTGTATAATAGCATTTATTTTAGACAATTGCAAGTTTTAAGCTTAGGGTTGTTCGGTAAAAGGTTTCCAATCCTTATCCATTTCTAATCTAATTAAAATAGTTACACTTGTTGTCTTATTAGAGAAGCTAGAGGGAACTGAAGCCACTGAAGGGACAACTTCATCCAAGGAAAGTTTAAAGTCATTCATTACCAAAAACTTTTCTAAGCTCACTGACTGTACAACTGTGAGCTCTACATTATTGATTTTGTACCTGCAGAATCAAATAATTAATGAGGAAATGAAGGAGGATATTGTAAGCTTTTTAAAATATGTTAATTGTAATAGAAACACATTTGTACATTTTTTGTAAACGCATTGTTACAGGAAGGAAAGGGGAGCAACAAGAAAAAAGCTGATTATCTCTATACACTTTTATTGAGATGTCCAGAAAACAAGACCGCCCTGATTAAAAGTGGCCTAAAAGACAGTCTTAATGATCAAGCTTTCATAATATTTAACGCATTCCAATAAATTTGTAACTTTAAAGATATTAAGAAGGTTAGCCATGCGTGAATAAAAACTGAAAAATAATAGAGGTGATTTTGGACTTCCGATTAGCTTTTTTATATTTTCACATTATATTTTAAACAGGCGAGTCATAAACATAATTTAATAAACGCACCCCTCTTTGTCAATTTTTTGTTCATTTGTTGTCACTCGCAAAATTTTGTTTTGATTAAAGCATTATTTTCTCAATATTTTATTATTTAGAATGTTTTAATGACAAATAAAGCTAGTTTTATCCTTTAAATGAATGCAGAAAGGGTTAGTTTTTATCAAGGTTGAAATGGTAAAATTTTAGGTGGTATTTTACCTGTGGTAAAACTGGTAAAATACCATTTTACCACTTGGGATTTAAGGTGGTAAAATGGTAAAATGGAACTTTTATTAGTTTTAATAGACTCATGAGAAAAAAGTAAGTGGGAACACTGCAGTATTGTTAGACTATATTTTAGCTTCAAAACGAGTACATATAGAGTTCTGTGGGTTGAATTTGAAATTTAGTTTTTTCACAAGGTTGTTGAATATAGCTTCATATACATCATACACAGAATCGAATTCAAACTACAGAAATCTATTTATAATCATTTTAAAGCTAAAATAATATAGTCTAACAATACTACAGTGTTAGTTTAAGCTTAGTAAGAAGTTAAAATTAATTTTTAATTGGTTTAACCCCATTTTACCACAATTTTACCATTTTACCACCTGAACGGGTGGTAAGTGGTAAAACTGACAACCTTGTTTTTTATACATATGTTGAATGATAACTTTCAACTAATTATCACACTTATGTAAATAAATAGGCATAGGTCACTTTCTTGCTTCAAAATCAAGTTTATTAAGTACCGTACCGGCTAAGTTTTTTTGAAACGATTATGCATTGGCTTGAATATTGTATTCGTATCAAAAAATCCGAAAATGTTGTAGATTTGTAAGTTTTAGTTTTCAAGCGTTTGATTGCATATGATGACTCATAGTTTTGATTATATTAAAGCAACTAGGTGACGCACACTACATAAACCAAAATCGAACAACTTCAACCAAAAAGTCGTAAGTTTTCAAACGCCGAGTGATTGTATTTTAGAAAATTATTAAGTTTTACATATTTTGTTTCAGATGGCAAAAGATACAGATGAAGAAAGGGCTGACGCTTTATATACTCTATTTAAGACATTTCCAGAAACTTAATTAGAATTAATTGTGCAAGGGATTGAGAAAAGTAGTCCAACTGTTCTCATATTTCAAACATTTAATAAATAATTTACTACCAAAAATGGAAATTTAATTTGCAAAAACGTTCTCGTCGTTTCTTGTCTATTGGATAGAATGTGAATAACAGACCACAAAATGTAACGGTGATCTTAATACAGTATTTATGGTTCGAGAAGTTCTATGTCTGTACATTAATAAATTACTAAGGATTAATAAATAAATAAACTCAATATATACAAATATGCGCTTAAAATTCTAAAAATATGTGCTTAAAATTCTAAAAATATGCGCTTAAAATTCTAAAAATTTGTGCTTAAAATTCAAAAAATAAGCGCTTAAAATTCTAAAAATAAGCACTTAAACTTCTAAAAATATTCACTTAAAATTCTAAAAAAATGCGTTAGTAATTCAATTTTTTGACTTCTTGCAAGCCTTTTAGACATAAAAATGCTGAATTAAAAATGCTTAAAATTTAATAAATATTCATTAAGCATCCTGATTATGTTACGTTTTACAAGTCTTTCTCACATACAAACCTAGAAGTAGTGTAGGATTGATTCACGAAGTTTTATCATTTGGATTTATTATAGTAAAGAGATAACGATGTATTTTTTACGTAACAATGGTAAGGTATTACCTTTATTGAATAAAAATCAGCTTAATATTATTTGATACAGAACTCATACGATTGATAAACTGAATTTCGTGGAGGCAAACGAAATGTCAATATCAAACGGCGTGTGTACTAATGGCTCAGTTCAAGTGGATCAAGTATGCAAGATTATAGTTTGACGTTATATATTTCAAATTCCATTTTGATAATTTCTATTGGGAAATAACTGTTATAAAACACTCAGTTATATTTATTTGCTCGTTTCCCCCACAATAAGAACTCGCTTCTCATTAAATTTTTAATTAAATCATGAATCCTAAGGAAATTTCAAAAATTGTTGAGATCTTGGAAGAAGATGCCATTCTTAAGGCTAACTGGTCAAAATTCTGTGACGCTTTGGAAGTTCGTGAACCAAATTTTCTAAAGTGGGAGCGGGGAATTAATACGTCTACATTGAATCATTACGATCTTTTTCATGAATTGATTTCTACTTGGGTGAGTCGAAATGCACCAGAAGATGCAACAAAAGCAATTTTGTGTGAAACGCTAAGCGGAATGAAGTTTCATAAAACTGCTCGTAAGTTGCACTTATTATTTCAAATAATATTTCATTGTCAAAAGTTATATATATAAAAGTTATTTTCCGTATGCGATGTTCCAGAATGCTATTCATAGCAAGAGTAAACGTTTAAAAATAAATTTAAAAATTTCTTAATTTATCATCACTAGGCCACTATAAGCATTGCACTTTTTCCCTAATAGAAAAAAATATGTATAATTATAATATTTCATGAGATTAAACCGTTACAGCATTAGTATTGTGGCCTGATTTTTGGAACTAACATTGAAAATGTGTTTTGTTGATTTTTGTCAAATTTTGTGTTGTTCAGACACGTTTTTGATAAGTTAATAATTTTAATTATTGCGGGGGTACTGATAATAGCTAAAAAATGAATAATGCCTTGAAAATCTGCTTAAGTTGAATGAATTAATTAAAAAACGTACTGTACATGTAGAAAGGCTAGAAGGTATTACTGATGCTTCAAGTTCTGCATCGTCATCTACCAACGAACAAAGGAAGGGAAATTTGAAGGGTTTCATAACCAAAAATTAAACGTTAGAATTTGACCATTGCTATCTTTTCTCCTGTCAAAGGTTTGACAAAGATTGATTAGTTCTAGTAGTTATATAGTTATAGCTTAAAATGTAATTTTACTGATACAGTAATGTTTTTGCAAATCAAATTTCCTTCAATACTACAACTGGTCGAAATGTTTTGATGTTTTATAACTTTTTCCGTTTAAGGAATCAAATATACGTGTTTTGTTTACT
>JAQFYJ010000338.1:0-14481 GCA_034694685.1 Isotoma anglicana | reverse complement strand
TTGAAATTAATCATGCAGTCTGGGATTTACTCAAAGTGGGTGAACTTTTACTCTGAGACAAAAGTGCCTAAACTTACAGGTGAATTTGGAGCGACTGAAATTCGCCCTCAGAGCTTGACTTCTAGTTTTGCAACTGTTTTCTTCATTGCTTTTATCGGATTTGTACTGGCGGCGGGAGTTTTATTCGTTGAACTGAGATACGAGCTCTGGAAATGTATTAAAGTATTGTATGCTTTAGGTTTAGATATGAAAAGGCGTTTTAATATCTTGCCCCACCAATTGTTGGAGCAAATTTTACGAAGACCTAATAGCATACAAGTGTTTAAAATGGACATTTCCGACTAATTGTCTTATAACATTCAGAGGATTGCCCACCACCCTTGACCTGGATTCTTCCAGGAGGCGACAAATCAATTAACTTATCTCCATCTCCTTTGGATATGGAGATAACAAATCATCACCTGAGAGAAAGGCGTTTCTCCTTCTCTCTTTCCTCAACCCAACTCTAACCTGACACTCATCAGTGGGTTCCTGATCTTCAACTATTAAACATCTCTTGTTTTAAATTCATCATTAGATATAAACTTATTTTAATACTTTCTGTAATTTATGAAAGATATTATAATTATTAAACAATATTTTCCCAAACAATCCCGAATTCAGGGCATGACTTCTTTTTGGCAATCAAAGTGCATATAAAGTCGTCATAGTCTGATGAAATATATTTTTTCTTCTAGTTATTTATCTCTTCATTAAGTACTAAACTTCGCACACTTAGCTCTCAATCAAGGTAACTAACAATTTGTTTCAAGGCCACAATTATTGAGAAATGTGATCGAACCGTTTTTATCTCTACAAATGATTTGATGGGAAAATTCGAGCGGAGTCTTTTCCGAGAGAGGTAAGAGGCTACGAGGTATGAGTATGAACGAATTAAGGAGTCCAAATATTGGTCAATAACATATTTTAAGTAGAATTACGAGCACAAGGGAGGACTGTTGGTCTATGCCACTCTGAAACTGATAATGCAGTCTGGGATTTACTCGATGTGTGTGGAATTCTTCTCCGAGGCGAAAGTGCCGAAACTTTGTGGGGAATTATGGGTGACTGGAATTCGCCTTCAGATGTTAAATTCTAGTTTCGCCACTGTGTACTTCATTGGGATGTTCGGATTTGTGTTGGCGACCGGAGTTCTACTTTTCGAACTGAGATACAAGATATGGAAATTCATAAAGAGACTTTATGTTTCAGCTTTAGCCATGGGAAATTTTTTATATGACTTACTATTTCGCTTGGATTACCAAATTGCTCGAGTTTTAAAAAGCTTAAAAAGAGAAAATTGAGCTTATATCGTTCAGGACTTAAAGTGTAGGAAATTAAAACAGTGGAGAAAATACAATACATATGACAAAAGTATACATCGGTAAAACTTGTGTCAGTAAGTGTAAACAATAAATGTAATTGCACTTCAAATTAAAACCTAACTTAACTTTAAAAAACTTATAAAGCTTTAATAAACCATTAAAGCACAATAAACAGATTTCTTTGGCACTTCATATTAATTCTGGTAAGAAATGCGCATTTATGCAACTAAAACGTTTTAGCCAATTTTAAAATTTGCATTCCCAATTTAAATGTCTTATTCATATACGGGTTTTTAATGTAAAAATGTATGCTTAATTTATTGTTTCGAGTTATGAAATTCAATTTTCGGATTTGTAACCTGCACTTCATTGATTTAAGCAATATAAGACAGTTTGAATTTTAAATATTCTGAAAATGAAGTAGCGGTATTTGCAAAAGCCATATTTACATCAGTCATTACTTAACTGTTTGTTTTTGATTTTAGCACGTATTATCAAGATGATCTGCGTTTCGTTATCTGTTAGTACTTTTTTGAGCAATCCATTAATGGTGTTAGCTTACATGTCTGTAAATAAAATAAAGTTTTGACTTTGCAAGATGAACCAGATTCCCGACTTGGAACTTTTAATACATAAATTTCAACAGGTTTGAATATTAATTACTTAAAGTGTAAGACACTTTTTTCTCACTTCTTTTTATTTGATAGTCAACTTTAGTAACTATCTAACACGAAAGATTCTTGTTGAACACACAAACATTTTAAAAATTAACGAGTTCCAATCCATTAAATAATACCTTTCGTCCATTCCGTGTCAAAACGTATGCTTTGAGATAAATATTTCACCATGAGCTACTGATACAAATGCCAAAAGCTAGAGTTAAGAAAACGCGACAATTGCAGGAGGTGGTCATCAATACCCGCCTCAGACTACCTGAATATTTTTCTTCTATTTTAAAACCAAGGAGAGGATAGATAAAAGTAGTCCACTTTGAATCAAGGACCTAACACGACTTTTACTACAGAGGGTGCAGCAAACACGGACTTTTCTTGTAGCTGAAAACACATTATGGCTATTTATGGTTGAATCTTCCCAACATTTTTTAAGTACCAATGCTTTATAATATGTATAAAAGAAAACTCTGTGATTATCTTTTAGCTATAAAGTCTGCTAAGTATTACTTGTCTCGTCAAACGCTGAAGCTAGTTTATGTGATATGCTATACATTGAAAGTGCAATTTATATGTATTTAAAATTACTCAATATGATAATATTCACCAATTTGTCCCGGAATTTTTAAAACTTAATATTTTCAAATCATTCTTTATGATGCAATTACAATAATGTAACCTTAGAAGTGATTTGCATATTGCAAATCCAAAAAAAGCTAAAAAAAGTTAAATAATTCTGAAACTTTATTCTACGTTGAGGTTGAGATTGTTCGAAGCAGTAACGTGGATTCGAAACTGTTGCAAGCTATGTGATTAAATTTAACAAAAAAAGACGCTTATTTTTAATAAAAAATACTTTTTCTCATTTTAAAGTTCTTCAGCATCATCTCACCAGTTTTTCATGATATCGATTTCGTACTTTATTTTATAGTTTCACCTATCCATCCAGTGTTTATTTCCAACCCTCTGAGATTTCAAGGATAAAGCTGAACTCGTGGCGTTTTTTTTCTGCTATATACAACTGATTAAGCTAATAGAACTGGGAGTTGACTTTACCATCGATTGGTAAAATACATCGGCAACTTTCAATGGTTTACTATTAAAGAGTCCAGTGTTGACTGCAAAGCGTGCAGCGGTCTAAAAGTGCTTGAAAAGAATCAAGTATTTACTTATGCTTTTTAGTTTCAAAACTTACAATATATTTTGAAAATGAAGTCATTTTTACGACTTCTATTTTTGTCTTAATTCAACACGAGAACATAACATTAGTTACCTGCAACAGCGGTGAATACTTTATTGATGATTTGGGCAAACACCTCAAAGTATTTGACTTTTGCTATATGCACATCTGGTCTTTTGGCCACTATAATTTCCACTTCAATGAATTAGCATACATGCCTTTGTACACGAGGGATTTCACAGTAGATCATTTGGTGAACACAACATTTGGACATTACATAACTGCCAAATATCAGGTACGAGAATGTTCTTTCTACGCTCTTATTGCCCCAGGACACTACTACCGTAATCTAAATGAAAAGGCATATTTGAATCAACTGCTTAAACTGAGAAAATCAAAATGGGACTACTGGGGTGGTTTGAGCACAGATGGGAAAAAGTCACCCCTTTCATTTCATGCACTCGTTGCATCCCGCCATGAAATTATTGAATTTAACCACCCACTTGAACAAAAAGAAAATGTTCTAAATAACATAGTGAAACTGAACAAAATAACAGTTCATTTAATTGGCATTGATTATCTCTTTGTCTTTTATATTGAGAAAAATGGTTCGAGGAGTGAAACCGTTAGGGAAATACGGTGTCAGAATTTCGGACAAATTAGCGTGTTAAATTACAACAAAGATTCTGGACGAAGGAGTACTCTTATGTGGAACAAAGACTGGGAAACGGAATCCATGGATTTGAAAATGCTCAAGGAATGCTTATCCCACGATATTAAGACCACTTTCGTTACGTTGCGTTCTATGTGCCAAATGAACAATGGCAATGGGAAAAAAGACGGAGGACATGTACAAGATAATTTTGAAACTCGGATTGCCGCCATGAGGAATAAATTGAAGGATCGAATCTTTCTAGGAAATGAAATATTGGGTTATATTCTATTCACGCATTTTCCAATTAATGGAAGCCAATACTGTAGATTTTATGGCTCACCAGATGTTAACCTTATCACTCAACCAGAACCAGTTGTGACCAGATTTGAGAGCGAATACTCCAATTCATTTATTTTGAGGAATGTCAGCTACGTTTTCCTCACATGCTCCCCCCTTGGACAATCACTTGAACTGGACCATTTCCATAAACCATTTGGACCTTACATTTGGTTCTGTATTTTTATTTACCTTGTGATCGTTTCGGTATGTCTGGCTTTAATTAACTCGGGTATAAACTTTGAAATTCAAGCCAATAGAATCTTAAACTTATGTGGAGTGCTTACTGAAGTTTCACAAAGTATCGAAAATACACGAGAATATCGCGGGAAAAAATATTTCCATTGGTTTTTCTGGCTCTGGGTCGGAGTCGGAATCGTACTGACGAATTGCTATAAGGGAATTGTCACCAATGGTATTGTGGTCCCCGTGGTCAACAAATATCCTCAAACATTCGCAGAACTTAAACAGCATGGATTTACAGTGTTTTCTACGGGGCCCATTTTGGCTAATTCGCGGGCTTTGATGAATACGATGGTTGTAAATCCTGGGCAATATAAATACAGCGAAAACCAATTCACTTTTGTTCTTGTTGAGGATCTTCGTAACACATATTACCAAATGAAACGTTTACTATCAGATTCAGCTACAGAAAAGCGTTGCTTTTCTTGTATATTGGGCTATTGTTGGAATGAATGCAGGAACAAATCAGCACCTTTGTACATAGAATTAGAAGGAAATCTTGTAAAAAAGTTGGAAAACAAATTAAGCCATTATTTACTTGTAAATTCAAAAGTCGAGAATATAACAGAGGTAGCTAAAAGGATTGAAAAGTGTGACAAAACGGTTTTCGTTGCAATGAACGACATCATGGGGAAGTTTGAAAGTAGCGTTTTCCAAGAGAGGTAAAAGGTCACCAGGTATTTATATGTGCGAAGTAATGAGTCACAATACTGGGAAGCTACTTTTTTCAAATACAATTCTGAACATAAGGGAGGGCAATTGTTGTACAACACATTAAAATTGATAATGCAGTCTGGAATTTACTCGATGTGGGTGGACGTCTTTGCAGAGGCGGAAATTCCCCAATTTTATGGTGTAAATGGGAACGGGGAGAGCGGATTTCACGCTCAGACTTTAACATCTAGTTTTTCCACGGTTTTTGTCATTTTAGTTACGGGAATTGCGATTGCTTCTTCAATTCTTGTCTTTGAAGTGAGATTGGAGATCTGGAAATGCATTAAGTCAATGCATGTTTTAGCTTCGACAGTTGGAAGACATATTGTTTATTTCATAATTCAAGTAGGAAGGCGAATTGTTTATAAAAAATAGAGGTTTAGTTTTAGTCGTCTTTTACTATTAGCATTAGAATATTTATATGTCAATTGGATAATTTACCTCTTTTTTGCTTAGTTCATTGCACTTATATGCAAGAAAAGCTATTTGGAAGGCGACTAAACTTTATATTTTGTAGAGATCGAAATTCAAGTTACTAGTTATACTTTTTTTTTTAAATGTGTGTTGGGATATTTAAACGTCAATCTTGTAACTTTTACTCCAAATATGTGGATAAAAGTTTTTTAAATATTAACTGTACATGTAGACGCCTTGAACCAAAAAATGTCGCAGTGTTCGTACTTTTGCAGTACCGATAAAACTGTAAAACGCGATTTCGTAGTTTCTTTAAAATAACAAGTCGCAGGTCACATTAAAATATACTAAAACAGTTGTTGGAATAACTTTAGTGTTTGTTTGATTTTATTAAAAGGTTATGTTGAAAAGTTTCAGTTGTGTTGTTAGTTTTTCATTGCCTAAAATGTGTAGTATTTAAGTGGGATAGTTTCTTATTGGCTACAATGTATGTTAATTGGTTTTAGTGATTGTGGTAAAGTCCTAAAGTTAGTGAACCTTTTGTGATGAGGTATTTTTATCGGGTCAGATTACTTGAGTGCAAGAAAATGTATTATAAGTTAGTTGACGGTCAGAGCTTGACTTGAGAAGAGTTAAAGTCTCCTACTGCCTGACCTGATATTTTTAGGGACTTAAAGTGACTTGAGATTTGTTAGCATGTTAATTAGCATTAGACATTGAAATAAATAGGGTCGTATTTTGCTACAAATTAATCAGTTATCGTCAAGTTCCCTTTTATTTAAAGTCCATTTTAACTTGGCAATCTGAGACATCCAATTCACGAATACGCGATTTTCATTAGTTCCGGGTAGGGGCTAAGAGGCAATCAACGTTACAAATTAGAGAAGCTAGTTGTTCAATACGACCTAGGAAGTATTGACTATAGATTGATTATCAATACAATATTTTTATTGTGCAGACAAAGGACTTTATTGTTTTTAAGTTGAAATAAGGTAACTTTCTTCTCGTCAATAATCTACGTGGCGTCCATTAGCACAAAGGTTATGTAAGACCGACAAACAAAAGTATTTTTCCTTGCTTCTCTTTTCCCAACCTATAATTATTTATTACCTGGCGACCACTTTTATTATGTGGTTTAAATATCCACTCTTCGGTTGTACACAGAAAACCTCATACGTCTCGACAATGAATAAAAAAATTGTAGTAACCTATTATTATTAAGTGGTTTAAATGTTGTTATGTAAAATCTAAAAATGTGTTGCTTAATATGTAATAAAGCAATATATACGCCCATGCCATGGAAGTTCTGGGCATATATGGAATACCCTATTTTCCCGGCATTAAAAGAGTGGTACTACAGGGTTATACAATACCTGTGCGCTGCCGATAAATGCTCGTACCTGCTTTTAAGCCCTAAGAAATGTCCAATTAAATGTCCAGGGCATTTATTTGGGTATTATTGAATTACGAACCCGTTTCGGGGCAAAATAATATTTTTTTTTTAAACTTACAAAAAACTTAAAATAAGTGATCACAGTTTCACTAACTTAATGCCATAAAAAGATATTGGAAATTGAAGAATAAGTTTAAATCAATCGATTTTATAATTTATGCAAACATTTTGGAATTATTGACAATTTAGAGAAAAATTTCGCATTTTATTTAGTGTGTAATAAATGCAAAAAATTCTAAACTTTTTGAATGCCCGGCAAATAGGGCATTCCCAAAATGCCCAGGGCATGGGCATATGTAAAACCCTAGTGGTTCATTTTGGGCATGTATTAAACATTTTATAAAAAGCAACGTTTTGCTTTAAATTTTCAGCAATTGATTAATTCGTTAGAAATTACACAGCAAATTGAATTTTTTGTGTAATTTTAATGCATTTTTTTGTTGAGTTATGCTAGTAAAACTGCGATTACTAATTTTAAACTTTTGTTAATACAGGAGTTGGTATAGATTTGGTCAAAGTGTTTAGTTGGGAAAAAAATTACCGGTGGTATTTAATTGGGCATTCAAGGCTTCAAATTTATCGGCAGGGCACGGGCATTGTACATATCTACTCGAAACAAGTTCAGTGTTTCAGCTCCTGTCTGCAGAGTTCGAATATTATCATATTAGTATTCATTTCAGAATAAATCTATCAACAGGATTTTTTCCTTTTATAAATATTAACCAAACATGAAATCCTACATGAAACTGATCCTTTTTGGTTTAATTTTGTTCAAACGAATCTCCGTCACCCACACTAGCAGCGGTCGTGAATACTTTATAAAAGATTTGGCAAAGCACATCCAAATGTTTGATTTTTGTTATCTAAATATCTGGTATTATGGACATTACAATTTCGACTTCGATTCCTTAGCCTACACTCCTGTAAACACTCGATACTTTACAACCAACCGTATTATGAACACAGCATCTCAGCGTTTCTCATCAGTAAAGCATCAAGTACGAGAGTGTTCATTTTATACCATTATTGCACAAGGACAATATTATCACTTACTAAATGAAAATAGTTATCTAAAGCGATTCAATCAGTGGCGAAATTCAGACTGGAACGGACTTACATTTCATGCAATTGTTACTTCTCGAGAAGACAGGAATTTAGTCGAGGCTGGATTTAACAATGATTTCTACAACATTGGAAACCTGAAGACGCAAACTGTTACAACCATTGGCATAGCCTATCTATTACTATTTTTCCTCGAAAGAAATACTGCACACAAGGAAGTTTATGAGATTGCGGAGATTTGGTATCAAAATCTAAGGCGAATACCTCGCTACCCAAACGCGATATCTGTTTCCTGGAAAAGCTATACTATCTTGTGGAATAAATTTCAACAGAATAACAATATAGATCAAGAAGCACTTGGACAATTTCTAAGGCAGGATGTGAAATTAAATTTTATAACTATTCGCAATAAATGTAATAACCCTTATCGACCAAGCGAACAATATGGTTTGCACTTCGGATTCCTACCCGATGATTTTCAAACAGTGCGTAACTACGTAAGATATAATAAGATAAGTAGAGATCCTGTAACCTCAGTTGATGTTTTGAAATACCTTTTATACAAAAATCTACAAAATAAAAGTCAATTTGAGTGCGGATTCTATCATGTGCCAAATATACGTTTGGAATCGCTTCTTGAATTTAACTACAAAGACGTACAGAATCACAATAACTTTTTAATCTTTGGAAATACAAGTTATATTTTTCTGACATGCTCCCCCCTTAGCGAGTCCTTGGAACTTAATCATTTTCACAAACCTTTTGGACCTTATATTTGGTTATGCATTTTTATATCTCTTATATTTATTACATTGTGCCTCGTTTTAGCAAACCCGAATGACTCATTAGAAATTCAAATGACAAGAATGTTTGCATTTTGTGGTTCGCTCACAGAAGTGTCACAAAGTATAGACGAAAAGAAAGAACATCCAAGGAAGAAATTTTTCACTAGGCTGTTTTTGCTTTGGGGTTTAATTGGTATTGTTTTGACGAATGGGTATAAAGGTATAGTGACTAATGGCATTGTCGTACCTTTCATTAAAGAATACCCGGGAACATTTGAACAACTGAAAGAACATGGATTTACAGTTATTTCGACAGAACCGTTCTTTGCATATATCCCAACAGGGTTATTGGTTGCCCCTGGAACGTATAAAAAACAGGAAAATGGATTCACCGCATTTCTACATTTTGGGCTTTTAAAACATTACCATAGCTTAAACTCAGAATTTTTGGACAGGTGTTACTCATGTATATTTTTAAAACAACCGGATAAATATTACACGGAATGGTGTACAATTAGCTGCAAAAATCGTTCTTCCCCTAGCTATTTGAAATTGGAGGGAAATTTGATCAATCAATTAGATTTTTCTATAAATCGCTATTGGTATGCTAACTCTGTGGTTGCCAATATTTCTAAGGTGTCCAAGCTAATTGAAAAATGTGAAAAAACTGTTTTTGTAACAAGAAGGGACCTAATGAAAAAATTTGAGACCAATGTTTTTAAAGAAAGGTCAAAGGTAACACGATATGAATATGTGCGTGGTAAAGAAGCTAAGTATTGGACAGTTAACTATTTTGAGTACGAATCAGACGGAGGTGAATTCATGTATAGCCAGTACAAAGTGATAATGCAGTCTGGGATTCACTCTTTATGGGAAGATTTCATTGATGATTTGCAAATACCAAAATTCTACGCCGGGTTTGAAGAGAATCAAATTCAGCCTCAGACTTTAACATCTAGTCTTGCCACTATTTTCTTTATTTTTATGCTAGGGTTTGTTATTGCTACAGTAGCCTTACTTATTGAACGTACTGTCAGTTATGGCATTTGGAGATTTCTTTGTAGATTATATGTGCTTTCTGTTGATTGTTTAAATTGCTTTTATAGGAAAGTAAGATGCAATAAGAAGAATAACGTGATTTTGTTAAACCACAATTTAAGATTAGATTAAAAGTTTTCGATATGATTGTCCGCTTTTGCCCATGATATGGATCAAAAAAGACAAATGCTACTGTGATGGAAGAAACTGCAATAACTATGTAACAACCTAGTACAGATATGGTATGCCAGTATAGTATATTACAGCACTTACGATTGATAATATTTAAACGTATTTATTTTCGTTTCTACTATTGTGTATCAATACTATCAATAGCTTTATTGTTAAACTTCAAGACAAATATTGAATATATTTTAATCACAAGTAGGGTTGTGCCAAATGTCAATGTCATGACAAATTGACACATTCGACATGTCATATTTGTCGGACATGTCTGACACATAAAATAGGCGACAAATATGTCAAATTGACAAATTCGGCAATATGCGACATGTCCAGTTTTTCGAATATGTCTGACAGAAAAACTTATGACAACTTTGACAACTATACTAATTCTTTGATTGGAGCGGATCAGTTTTTTAAATTTTCTTATGGATTACTGAAAATCTTGTCATTTCAATTATGTATAGAACTAAATATTATTAAATTGTGAAGACATATCCGACATTTTTCAATTTGTCCGTCGTAAATGTCAGAAATGTCGGACATTAGTATTATTATAATTAAAAAGTAGAATTCTTGTCATATTTTTAAAAAATGGCAAATTAAATGACATATATGACAAATATGACATGTCCGCCACATAAATCCGTGATATGACACTGGCACAACCCTAATCACAAGGAAAATTAATGTAAAGAGTAGTGTTTTAAGTATTATCGGGCGTTTATAGAATTCAAACTGAATTATCTTACACCACACGCAACTGCATGATGATGAGCGTATTAAATAACCGATTAAAAATGTTTACAATTAGTAAGAAGGTTTTTATGCTAAACAAAAAATACCTTTAACCTTGCACTTTGCAATTAAAATTGTGACACTTTTTTGTGAAAATCCTGGGAATAAATTAAAAAACCTTTTAAATTTAATGGTGGACATATTTTGCTTACTTTGGGATTTGTAATTAAACGTACTATTCGTGTTTTTAATTAAAAACCATGCGTTAGATTATCGAAATATTAGGCAATTGAATTATGATCCAACCTCACATAAACACCTACAGCTCTTTATTGAACATTATTATATTATATTTGACAAAGTTATTGCATAATCCATCGAGTTGACGAAATTTTATAACCCACAATATCGTCCAATTGGCAGTATATAATTAAATCATTTGTGTATTTTGCGTTTAAAACTCTAAGTGTTTGGATGTATAAACTTCTATTGACGAGGAGCAGGGCTGGGCAAAATACATGGAATTTTAAATACATGTAATTAAAGTTCGTATTAAAAATACATTTGTGTATTTTGTATTTTGAAAGATTTTAGACAAAAATATGTATTTTGTATTTTCAGCTTCAAATACAAAAATTCATTTAAATACATTTGTATTTTCAGGAATAACTGCGAAATTTATTTACAATACTTTTAAGAAATACAAAATACATTATACACAAAAACACAAAAAATGTGAATTCTAGCTGAAAAATGGCCAGCAAATAATTAAAAAAGGTGACAAAATTGTTAAGATTTTGCAAGTTATATCACATTTATGATGAAGGTCACATAAGGAATTGATGTAAATCTCATATGTTACATATAATCGTGAACATGACTTGGGAGTACATAAATTTCTTGTATGGTTTTTTTGGGCTAGTTTGGGGTCCACTGAAAAAATATATTAATTACAATCATTTGACTTTCCTTTAGCATTTCATTTTCAATCCTCAATGTACGAAAATTAATTGTAAACTATAAAATTAATTATAAAATAAATTGGTAAGTAATTTTTTAAATTTTTTTTATTTTATGCTTTTAAGCAGTGTTCGCCCATTGCTTTATATTCAGTGGCTGGCTTACTTGCTTAATTTGCATTAAAGCGCTTTATGTGCTTATCCTAAATTTTGAGTTTTTCGCTTGAATTGCTGTAAGGGTTATTTAGTATTCTCGCCAATGCTTTTTTTTGCTTTAATAGCAAATAAAGCATTGGCGGGAATGCAAAAACAGCAAATAAAGCAAGCAAGCCATTTAAGCAAAAAAGCAAGAACAACAAAAAGCAAACAAAAACTTGTGCTTAATGCTATTTTGGCGAACACTGCTTTTAAGTGAATTTTACGCTATATGTATTTTGTACTTTTTAATGTATTTAAAATACATATATTTTGTATTTTGTGTTTTAATACATTTTTTTAAGTTTCGAGGATTTTGTATTTTGAATAAAATCCTGAAAATGTATTTAAAATACAAAAGTATTTTGTATTTGGTATTTTAAACCCATGTAATTTGCAAAACCCTGTTGACGCATACCATATCATTTGTGAAGGAAAATGCCAACTTATTGTCTATTTAAAACATCTACTTTCCCTTCATGAAAATTCATTGGTCTCCTCCAGTGGCTTTTTAAATGCTTCATAAAAAGTGAAAGTGATATTTAGGTAAAAAGGTAGGTTGGATTCTGTATTAAAAGATTATGGAGTTATATTTTTATTTAAGTTGAGTTTTGGTGAGTGGGAGGGTTCATTACACAAACATTTTTTATGGTTTCCACTTTCACATGGCATAATTCACCCGTTAAATTTTATGAAACTCAATAAAAACGATTATTTCAACCAATTTAACCATCCAAATGGAAGAACCATCTTTTGCAAATATCCCCCAAGTATCCCCGATTTACGAAACAAAAGAGCTCTTCTAAACTACATATCCATAGCATTATCCTTTCATACTATATTCAACTAGAGAACGATAAAATAAACAGATCATATTTTACGCAAAGTACCAAACATTTGAAATTATGTAAGGATTCGTTGGAACAATAACCAAAACCGAATTCATCTGTACATCACTGATAATGTTTTTCATGAAAGTCACACTTATTTGTGCATGTCTCTCCGTTGTGGTTCTCTTTTTCAGACTGAGAACAATAATCCCATTCCATATAGTTCTTTGTCAATGGATTCCAGCAAAGGAATGTTTTGCATTTGTATTTTTTCGTTTCGGATTCCTTTTCACAAGGCGAAAGGCTATTTTTACAATGTGCCGAATACCCGTGATCAGCTATTTTTTCTTTCCCCAATCTAAAAGAAAGTTTACCTATTTTTTAGCATTAGAGGAGAGTACCGTGGAAGGGCATTTTTACGGGCCACAGAAAATCCCATGTCAAAATTTTGAAAATTTAAATAATAAATGCCATTAACAACTATAAATATAAGTTACGGGGATTTCAATTTTAGCTTGCCTATTTTATTTTATAGCGAGGAATCACATATAATGACACGTATGAATAAAAAAGGAATTAATAATTTCAAAAAAGTAAGAAATGGCTTAAAATTGTGCAATTTGTATCCTTATCGAACCCAAATATTTAAAATACTTTAAAGTTGTTTTTGTTATTTGTATTTTGGAAATTGAACTAAAAAATTGTTTTGTAACAAGGCTGTGCAAAATAATTATGCTTTAACTTTTTTAAAATTAATCATTTATGTATTAATTAAAATACATCAATGTTTTTTGTATTTTTATAATTTATGGTCCAAAAATGTTTTTTTATTTGGAGGTTATTTTACTTGTATTTTAAACTTAAAAAGTCAAATCTATTTGAAATACTTTTACGAGATACAGAATACATTCTGCAAACCAGTGTAAAAATGTTAGTTTTTAGTGTGGAATTGTAAAAAATTTAACTCAAAAAGTATTAAAAACATTTTTTTTTAAAACTTCATTTGGAAGTTGAATTAAGCCCCCCGGAATAACTCCCCACACCGGAAAACTACCCGACAGTTTTGAAAAGGTTGAAAAAATAACTCCCCATGGGATTCTAAATCGCATTTTACGGTACATGGATTTTCGTATTTTGTATTTTTAGTATACAAAATATATTTTTTTTGTATTTTATATTTCTAGAATACAAAATGTATGTATTGTCATACTTTGTATGTTTAAAATACAAAATATATGTAGTTTTAGAACACAAAATATATGTAGTTTTAGAATACAAAATATATGTAGTTTTAGAATACCAAATATATGTAGTTTTAGAATACCAAATATATGGAGTTTTAGAATACAAAATATATGTAGTTTTAGAATACCAAATATATGGAGTTTTAGAATACAAAATATATGTAGTTTTAGAATACCAAATATATGGAGTTTTAGAATACAAAATATGTGTAATGAAAATGAAATTCGAGTTGAAAATGAAAATAATAAGAATCAAAATATTAATCCTTCATTGTCAACAAAAGATTTTGAAACCCAATCGATTCCTAGAACCATTTTACCATGGGCTGGAAAAATGACAACTGAAATAGCACAATTCCTAAGAAAAACTCTTCCGGTGGAAATTGGTTACTTTCCAGGAACAAAAATATCAAGTTT
>JAQFYJ010000337.1:0-14483 GCA_034694685.1 Isotoma anglicana | reverse complement strand
TTAAATGACCATAATAAAAATAAAGCTTCATGTCATTAAAGCTGAATTAAAGGACGTTAAAATGAGTAATGAGAAATGGCTGTTGCCCCTAAAGAATTATGAGGGCTTACCAAGGACTTGGCAAATCCGTCAAATTTAGTTCATAGTTAAAATATAATAAATTCGATGTGAAAACCCCCGAAACATATTCCTAACTTAAATTTTGATCTATGATTAGCAATTTCTCATTAAGGACCTACGTGTGTACTTTTACCAGTTTTTTTCAGAATGTCGAATGAATGTCACAGTCAAAACAAAGCACTGCACAGTTATTTATTTTTAATTTTAAACAAAAACGAAATTAAAGAGTTTTGGTTTTTAAAAATAAATCAAAAGTTGAAGAATGAACAAATGAACCAAAAATTTTGAAACTTGGTTAAGGTTAAGCATTTTCAAATTAATCCTGAGAAATGAAAGCTTCAATTTGCGGTTAATCTTACTGAAACTATTAAATTTTTTAAGGTCTTAAATTTTAACATTTTATCTAGTGCTTAGCACTTTCAGGTACGGCCGGACCTTCGGTCCGGCCTGGTACGGTACCGTACCACCTCGGCCCATCTTAGTTTAGGCCCTGCTTGTAAGCACAATGCAATTTTGGACAAGTAGTTCCCCCCATAAATAAAAAAGCCTCGGTTATGCATGGTGGAATCATTTTGAAATGTGCTCGTCTTATACTGCACTTTATTATCTAGTATTGCACTTGCTTTACTATTCTACTCATAAATAATCATAGAGTTAATTAACAGTATAGAACCACAAGGGTACTTGCACTTCCCGCTCCCCTCCCGTTCAAATGTTTGGTTTAAGGGGGCGTAGAAGGGCCCCTTATGCAGTGCAGGCCATAACTGCCTTTATCAAATAAATTATTAAAATTGTACGTTAAATAAATAGATGGGTGCGTAGTATTATGTAAATGCATTCTTCTTGGATTGTATATTTGGCAACGAGTGAACTATGAAGTGAGACTACTACCTTTAAAATTCATTTAAATAAAGGCACCAAAAACTTCCAATCTATTGGACTATAAACTCCTTATTAAGTCTGATGCTTATAATATTCTCACTTAATTTATGGACGGATGGGGTTGAGATTCAACTGTTCCCCCCACACAATTATCATCTATATAGGGGAAAAGGTCCGTTCAGATCGCCTGCACAGTCAATGGCATTTAAGACACTTTCTTATTATAATCCCCCTAGTAATGGAAATGAACTAGAGAGTGGTTTCAAGAGGGGGGCCACCTTCATCATCCACTTGCTTAGTAGCACCCCTGGTGGGTGAGCGTACGTCCCTTACTTGAGTTTCAAAGTGCGCCCCCACACTCTGACCCCAGAGCAGTTGAATCCCCTGGGGTAGCAGTGAGGGGTGACTACTCAGGGAACTCTTCGAGCTGCTGTTACGCCCATCCACCACTTCCTCCGTGGTGGCGCTACTAGGCTCTTCGTCCACACCCGTTTCCGGTCCTTCGTCATCGTCAACAGGAGGAGCACCCCCCAGGGGTGCCAACTCTTTTTCAACTACAACCTCCACATTATTTTTACTCTGCTGGTTGTCTTGAGCAGCGTCAAGCTTGATGATGTCGCTGCTCGTGGTGGTGGAAGAGTCGAAGCGACCCATGAACTTAAGGTCAGGGAAGGTGCCCAAGATGGCTTGTATTTGATCATGGACGGAGATCTCTTCGAAGGGAAGCAGGGGCGGTTCGGAAGAAGCGCTAAAGCTCAGGGATGACCTTCGGATGTGACCCAACTGTAGAATGGGCTCTAAAAGGTCATTGTCAGTGTGCAGGGCGATCTCAGGGGTGGACTTTGATAAGAACCCTTTGTTCGCTATTACGAGGTTGGAGTGGTGACCTTTATTCCGTGGTGGGTGGAGGAAGTGACGAGTTATCTGAGGGTCGTCCCCTGGTCCCCTGCTTACGCCCCTTAAACTACCTGTAAAACAATATCATCATAAAATAATCATATTTAATGGACCCACTGAACAATTTCAGCCTCATTAAATTTAACAAGGCAGTGCATAAACCTACCCCAACCAAAATGTATTGATATTTCATGCTTAGAAATTTTAATTTAAAAATAATTAATAATTAATTTAATAATTTTTCATTCTAATTTAATTGTTAATTGAATTAAAATTTTCAATTGAAATAATTGTTAATTGTTAATTCAATTAAAATTTCAAAACGCAATAATTATTAATGGTTAATTGAATTAAAATTGAAAGTGGGAATAATTATTAATTAGTAATTTAATTAGAATTTTTTTGGAAAAGTAATGCTTAATTAATAATTCATTTAATTTTAATTGAGAAATAATTATTAAAAGCCATTAATTGGCACAACCCTGTGAATATAGCACATGAGTGTTTTCATATATATATTTTAGGGTCATTTAAATGAGACTGAGTGGGGCGATTAAATATGATATGAGGGAGTGGTTGTTGGGTGGGGTGACGTACGATTTTGAACGCCGGGTCTGTACTTTCTCTTGCGTCGACATCTCTCACAGAGGACGATGAGCCAAGCGATACAAATGGAACACACCTGAAACAAAGGTTAGATTGATTGCTCCTGGGAAGTTTCTACCACTCAGCGGTATTTTCATTTAAAATCAACCTTGGGTTATCTTATCTGAGCGTGTGTGTGTACTTACGATAATGGCAACGATGCCGATGATAAGCAGAGCATGTGGAACACGTGACTCATCTTCCATCTCTCTCCATCCTCATCTAATTATAATGAGTGAGTTAGAGTGAGGTGCGAAGGAATTGATTGACCCTTGACCTACGCCCTTTTTATTCAAATTAAAATTAACCAAACTAATAAACCTTTTTCTATAATTTCATTTTATTCGATATTTTGGGCTTGGAATAATGAAGTGGTGAATTTTTTATCACTCTTCCCACCAAAACAATGGGACTAGTGAACTGCTGATTGTAAGTCAGGTGAAAAAGGAACAGGTGTATATATGCATAATCAATCACATTCTTATTTCCTCTCTATATCATCTACTCGAGTGGGCCAAAGGTGTGTTCCATTCCTCCATCCACATTATAATACTTATAGTAGACGAAATGAAATTCATTGGCTTTTACCATAACCCTGCAACATATTTTTTTGTCTTATAAAAAGGGAATGGGAAACTTATTATTGTTGGGTTTGGGACTGTTGTTTAATAGCCAAATTAATAGAATAATAAGGTTTCATTAAACGGGTCAAAAAGGAACTTTGCAATCTAAAGGAAAGGCAGAAAGTCCAAAAACTCTAAAATAATGACAAACCAATGGATAAAACTTTGGTTTCAATGGGAAATTATATATTTACTTGGACTAAAATGGGTTGTTTGGTTAGGTTAAACTTTAAACGTTTAAAAAAGTGAAAATCTTGTTTAAACACTTCACACCACACTTAAAACATATTTTATGGATTTATATTTCTACTACCTATATTTATTGGATAGAAATCCAAATTTCAGGTTTTTGTTGCCTAATTCAAAAAATTATTGTTTTCATAATTCATAATTTTGAATTATGTGAAACAATAACAAAAAAGTGGCTTGTATTTCATAAGTTAAAATACATCCATTAATTCAAATGTGTAATATTATTTCTATATAAATGTTAAGGTGTTTAAACGCATGTTAAATAAACATGTCCATATTTCTTAATTATAATTAATTAACATCAATAATAACTAATTAACTAGTTACCCTGCAAATATTAACTACCTTACATAATTCTCATACTGCAAAATTCTTATGAAAATCATTTTCACCACTAAAGTGGTAAAAACCGTTAAACTGCTATCATTTTTACCAGTGGTAAGTGGCATTAATCACTGATTTTAATCAGGTGATTAATACCATAACGAAACCCTGGATTTGAGGTTCCTGGAATACCTTCATTAAGCACCTGGATCAAAGCTTCTTCCACTTGAAATTCCCATCCACTGAATATGCATTTTACAGTTTATTTTTTTAACTAAACAGTTGAGAATTTATCTGTCTATTTTTGAGTGAGTAATTTAGATAAAATAACTCCAAGTGTTATCTTGTTTCATTCTTTTGATGGCGTTTCCTCACCTAAAATCCGTTATCCTGAGGATGTTTTTTTTAATTCGGTTTAAATAAAAGGTCTAAAAGTTATTTTTAACAAACCTCAAAAGTTTCAAAGGTTTTAAATACTGGAAACAATTATAAAATAAAAAAATATTGTAAAAATTTATTGTAAAATGAAGATGAATTGTGGTGGTTGAATTGTGTAGAAGATGACTGAAGAGACGGCACAATAGATCTGACTAACTGAAATCTCCTGACTTTAATTATAGATGGATGGATGGTTATAATTGGTGAATTAAAGATGGTTTAATAAATGAGGCAACGACTTGATTTAAGAAAGAACACAAAAGAAAATAAATAAATAATTATTGAATCGAATTGGTAGCAAATTACATAACTTGAGACTTGTTACTAAAATGACTGTTGGCCTAGGAAGCTCACTTAACAGTAAAGGTAGAAGAGATTCTACACACAGAATGAAAACACAATATACAAATGAGTAGAACATTTTCTCTTGAAAAAAGGAACATTCTAGAAAGACTCAATGTCACAAGATAGATAAGAATAATTATAATGCATACTTAATAACTATGTAGAACAGGTCATGAACACTACTAACTTACAATAAGACTGTAGGCAGTCCTTAACAATGACGTCTCCGGGGATCAAATGTGTACGGGTACGGGTCGAGTTGGGTAAAGGGTAAAGTGGTCGGGAATGAAATGTGGGGGATGACTTTTCCGAGGATGATTTGTTCTAGATTCGGAATTCAACATGTTTAAATTATAAAGCATAAGATAGTGTAATATAAGTGATAAGCGAGCGAAGCCAATCTTTCGTTATATAGTGAGCTTGCTTTTGACGTAAATTTGATAACACATTCACTTCAATCTATTGTCCCATGCATACTACTGAATCCGATGTTATCTAATGCAGTTAACTTACAGAGTATATAAAACAACATTTAACATGAAGTTTTTCCCAGTAATTTAATTTCTATCACAAATGGAGAGAACACAAAGAGATTGTGGCATTTTTAAAAACTTCTGAACACAATTGAGAGGACATTGGACATTGAGTCATAATTTGTAGTTGAAAACGATAAAGATAGCTTTCCAAATATCTAATTCTTGTTTAAAAAATTACTTAATTGCGTGAAGAGTATAGTTTGTATAAACGTTTTATTATAACTCATACTTTGTGGCCCACAGTTTATTATATATACCAAGTTTAATTCCAGTACAATTATTAAAATAAAGTTGGGCAAACGATTGAATGGATTAAGGATAAAAAAGTTCATCATTTAAAAAGCTAATACCTTCGTTTAATATGAGGTGATGAGTGAATAGACTAAAATAGCATATGTGCAAGTTAATTGAAAAACAATCATAATGGCTCAGGAAGGTAGTACCAACAGTTTGGCCATTCATTCGGATAGCTACATAAACTCCAGTAATTCCAATCCCTCCGTTGAAATAATGCAGTTAGTCGAGATTATGACGGAAGATCCATATTTTGTTTCTGAGTGGAAAAAGCTCCCTAGATGTCTTGATTTACAGCTTCAGGATAGAGTAAGATGGGAGCGTGGTATCAACAGTAGATTTCGAAGTTACACCGACATCTTTATTGAAATGCTCACAAGTTGGGTCATAAATTCATCAAGTGGAAAGATCGTTCATGATTTGTGTACAGTTTTGAGGAGTGACTTTCGATGCCATATCTTGGCAGGTATGTGATACTCTTCATCAAACATATTGCAATCTTTAAGATACAGTATAAACCATTATGCAATAATTTATGTTTGAATCCGTAAAATTCGTGGTGAATTGAAATTTTGCGTTGATGTTTTTAAATTTGATTAATTTGCTTTGAATATTTTGAGCAGCTACACTAGAAGCCAATTTCAAGGAAGACGCCAAAATACAGTGTAATCACAAACGACCAACACGAATAACTGGAAAATGCATAAATCCTGACCACTCTGTTAAACTTGAGGACTTGTTGGAGATCATGATAAAGGATTATAAACTGCTAAGGGAATGGACACAACTCGTGGACAGCTTACGCTTGCATTCCGAAGACAAAGAAAAATGGCAGCGTGGCATTAACAATTCATATTTAAAAAAATATGATGTATTTTTGGAAATGCTCCAAAGTTGGGTTTCCTCAGCAACAAATTCAAACGGAAAGACCGTATACGATTTATGTCGAGTTTTGGAGAACATTAGCCGTCCAGTAGTCGGTATGTCAGCAAATTCTACTAAGTTGTCTTTAAGTGTAATGTATTTTCAAACATATAACCAGCCTTCAAATTATTTAACCTTATTTTTATAGTGACAGGACACTTTATAGAGTCCATATTTGATAGTCCAGTTTACACTTTATATTGTCATCACAGTACGAATATTATTGACACTTTGTAGTCTCATTTTTATTTATGACAATGCATATCGTTACCGTTTACGGTTTTATCTCTATGTATGAATTGATATCATGCTTCCCTTATCGTTGCGTTGTCCGTTGCTTCATATAGTTATTTTCTCTACGCTTGCCTCTTTCCACATTAAGGTCTTCGCGTTGGGGTGTGTTATTAGTAAGGTGACCATCCGTCCCGTTTTTCACGGGACTGTCCCATTTTTCACTGGACTGTCCAGGCGTAGCCAATTATACTTGAAATTGCGCTGAACTTATCAACTATATAAACTTATCGATAGCTCGTAAGTTGATAAGATGCAGTACACAGGTAATAGTATTTACAATAAGAAAATCGTAGAAGTTTATTTCGGACTTTCACTATAGCTGATACACACGGGAGAAAATTAAACAAGGGCAAATTGAGAAAATTGAACTTTCACTCAAGAGACAGAATTATTATATGACCCTTTCCTTGCTCTGATGATTGACTACTGATTAGAAATAACAATGACAAGGGCTAGTACAAGATTACACAATTAGTATCCTAGGTAGCAACTTTATTTGACCATACATACATTATCTATTCTTATGTTAGGTTTTTATATCCAATTACCCTATGTAACTTATTTTCTCTATTTCAACAAGTGCGACTGGCAACTTTATCATTTTTATCAGAGAACCCTACTCTTTAGACCCTTAAGTATCCCTTAACAGTAATTTAAAAGTGTGCTCTAGTTTAGTTCTTGAAAAAAATAAAGATGAAAGAAATGTATTATTCTATTTTATCTAACACCTAGCTTTATATTTATCACTAACATACTAAACACTAAAGTGATGACTTCTATTTGCTTTGCGGTCGACTACCATACTTTTTCATTGAAATTGACCGTACAGTTTTACTTTTTACGCATTACAATTTTCAAAAAGTTAAAAGTTTGGTTAAAAGTTCGGCGTCCGTTTCTTCCGTGTTGGTTTTTTTCAATATTTTTTCGTGCATGTTGTAATCAAAACGTTATAATTTCGATGTGATAGTTACTTGTTTCTAATTTAACCATTTTGAAGAACAGATGAAATAAAAAGCCGCATTGGAGAAGAAAGCCGTATCTGCATCTGCTTTCTGATTCAAGAGGACGGAGGAGATGGAAATGATTTTGTGACATCCAAAGTCCATGCTCATGAAATACCTATTAAGCAATTAGTACAAGTTTTGACAACTGATCCAACTTTGTTAAAGAAATGGTCAGATTTCAGTGATTTATTAAACTGCCCATCAGACGAGAAACTGGAATGGGAAGGAAGCACTAATAACTCGAATTTTCGATATTACCAACTTTTTTCGAAAATTCTCATAAGTTGGGTATCGAGAAATTCTAAAAAAACTGTTCGAGATTTGTGCCAAATACTGAGAAACGAATACTTAGGATGTATTTATATTGCTGGTAAGCTCATTTTAGAAGTTTAGTATTTAAGAGGGGGTTAATATGTTTATTGCTGGATAACATACAGGGTGTTTCATGAGTATCGGGTGCATGGAGATTTACATTGCAAATATTTCAAACTTATAAGCATAGGGGAAGTGATAAAATTGCATTTAACAGAGATATTCAATCTGATTTATCAATCTAAACTTTAATTTAATTTCAATGCAAGTTAAAGGTGGTTTTATAATTTCTCCATTGGCGGCTTATAATTGAAATTTATTTTAAATGTTATTACTAATATACCAACGATGCTTATGAAACGCTTTGTATATGCAAACAAAATAGCAACATTTTGGAATATTTCAAATAAATTTAAAAAGCCAAGGATTAAAACTTGTTTTAATAAATATAGAAAAACTAGAGGAGAAATTTTGGGAGAGAAGCGCCATAACACAGGACGAGCTGTGTTTGAGCGATCCACTACATGAATCGGAAAAAATTAATAAATTCATCAGCTCCAAAAAGGAAATAAAATGGCCAATCACCCATGGGCTTTTGGTCCCCACGTCCAACTTCAGTGGAAGAAAAACTGAATTACAACAGCTTCAATCCAATTTTAAATCAAAGCTCGCGAATTTAATACTAGTTTGTGGGTTTGGTGGACTCGGAAAAACAGAATTGTGCAGAAAATTTGCAATCGACGTTTCTTCATCAGATGACGAATTTCATCCTAAAATTAGTCGCATCTGGTTACACGGAGAAACCTTTGAAACTCTACGTGACTCCGTCTTACAACTCTCAAGATTATTGGGGATATCAAATGAGGCAAATCCATCTCCTGCTGAGTACTTTGAATATCTCGTATTGATGATATTAGAAAATTCTGCTCGGTTATTAGTCATCATTGACAATTTGGACATTCAATATGAAGAAGTGAAGAAATTTATCAAGCTTAAAGCCAAATACGACAAAATATTCATAATTGTAACCAGCCGAAATAGTCTTGTACTTGATGATGCAGGATTTCGGATAGAATTAGACGTGCTACCACCCGACGACACTAGAATTATGTTAAAATGTTCAATGCCTGACTTGACAGATTCTGATGCTGACAAATTAGGTGATTTGGTCCAGAATTTACCATTAGCTTTACAACAGGCTTTGGCCTATATAAAGCAACAAAGGAACCGTGTTCGAACACGAAATTACAGCGTTTCAAATTACGTTGAAGACTTTGAGCAGAATAAGTCCAATAAGTCCAAAATGCTTGAACACAAATTAAATCAATTAGACCATAATTATTGTGAAACAACTGCAGTCACCTGGGACATGACAATTAGTAAAATAAAAGAAGGTGCAGTTGATATTTTGAAAATTGTTGCACATTTAGATCCCGATGGGATTGAGTTGGAGTTTTTACAGCGAATTTGTAAACCCAGGGCACCTAAAGAGTTTGATGACAATTTGGATATAATATTCAACTATTCTCTAATCAAAATAGAAGGTGAAATTCTTAGCATTCATCGATTAGTACAAGAAGTCGTAAGGTTAAAAATAGAAAAACCTGAAGAATTTTGTAAAACGTTGTTTGATAGCGTTTTGTTGGCTTGTGGGAAATTTGGAATAGAGGGTCCATTGTGGTCTGAGTTGGGGCATTTAAAAAGTGTTTACAAATTTGCTTGGCAATGTGAAATGGTGGAAATCAAGTGTTTCTCGGATGGGCTTAACATTCTTTTAAAACACGATAGAATTGAATGTGCAGTTGAATTTACTAAACTACATTTCAAAAACGTCCAGTTTAGTTCAACTTTAGATGAGGTAGGAAAGAGGCGACTGCTTGAAAAAGTATTCAAGTGGGCATCTCTCATTCGCAGAGATGCAACTTGAGGTTACCCCTCCCTCGGTCATCCACTCTGCATACTTCTAAAAATTAAGTCCTCTTTCAGTCCTCTACTCTCTACATTTTTACAAGTTTAACTCTCCCTCTGTCCTCTCCTCTATTTATTTGGACCATGGGTACTCCCTCGCTACTCTATTACATATTAATGAAAAAGGATTTACGTTTTTACTAACAAATAAATGGGTGAATATCATACAGCAGAAACAAAATCCATATTATAGCCTCAGACTTTATTTTAACTTTAACTAATTTTCATAGCTTTTAAAATAACATTCAATTAAGTCACGACATAAATCGATAGGAACCTTACATTTTACATTTTGTCCAACAAAAATTAAAGGAATACTCAGAGTATTAATGTTAGTTATTCATTTCTCTTTCTTTAAGATCTTTTTGAGAAATATTTACGGAATTGGAACGTTCGATTAAATTAATTGAATTTAAAATACTACGACAGAATCACACAATACACAAATTATAGAAGCTGTTTCCTGAGCGAGCACTGTTGGCTGTAGGGTGAAAGTGAAGGTTGAATATCGTATTGCGGTGTTTTTTACACGATAAAACACAAAACTCGCATGGTTTAACTTTTTGCTAAATGTATTAACTAACAAGGAGTTTTTTAAGGGAGCGGGTTGGGCAATCTTGGGCATAAAGGCATTAGATTTTACATAAGGAAATCCAAGTAATTATGTAACTGTGCAAAAATTGTAAAATTTCATGCAAAATTTACCATGCAAAATACCGTCATTATACACAACTTCCTTCCATAAAAAATTTCTCCGCAGCGTTCACATAAAATTGTGCCGATAATCTATTTAATTTTGAGATCTTCATTAGTTGATCTACCTATAGAAAAAATACAGGCTCAAAATTTAAGTATGATAAGTGAAACTTCCCTTGTAAGATAGATGCACAGAGTGCAGTTATTCGCACAGTCCATCATGCAAAAGAAAACACTCAGGAATCTCTCATGTCAAAAAAATGATTCAGTCCGCCCGATCCCTCTCTATTCTCTCTATACTCGGGATGTTACCTCTGCCCTCCCTCACTACTCTTTCTCCGTAAAAATATTCTACGATGGTCATCCCTCTACTCCTTCTTCCTAAGAAAAATAAACCTACAACTCCCTCTTAATCCCTCTATTTGTCCATCCCTCCGAGGGATAGGTTGCATCTCTGCTCATTCGTGGTGATGATAATGTGACAAATGAAACTATTGAATCGAGTTTTTTAATGTAACATATAGTTGTATTTCTTTAGGGTTTTCCCTTCGTCTGTCTGTCTGTCTGTCCGTGTGTCTGTCTGTCAGACCGATAACTCAAGAACGGAGTGAGATATCGGGATGAAAATTGGTATGCATGTTCTAGACCCCTATAGCTTTCATGAGTTCAAAGATTGGCCAGGTAAGACTACTCCCAAGGTCACAATAAAAAGGTTAAAAGGTAACTGATACGTGTTGAAAATGTTAAAAGTTTCTAATTTTAGCGAAATATTCAATTTTTAATTTTTTCATTTTTTAGAGGCAGAGAGAGATAGAGTAGAGATAGAAAAAGAATAAAAGAAGGAACAAAGTTTCTTTTAAGGGATGGAAAATTGTAATAGATAGAAAGATAATTTTGGTGATAAGAACATTCTCATATCTCCTATTTTACATAATCCACTGACGAATGGTCTAATTTGACTGATGATTTAGAATATTTCCAAACTGATGAGTTTTTATACCGACATACTATTTAAAGCCATTGCATGAAGTCTGGTTTATTTTCAACAGAAAAATTTGTTTATTCCCACTGACATTTTATGTTTTTCCACTGACCAAAAACAATAACCCATATTAAAACGATATAAATTAATTAATTACTCATTATGATTTACAGGTGGAGGTCAGTCGATACTCCATAGAATAAATCAGTTTACTATCTAATACGACTAAAACAATATTATGACTAATAATCTTGAAAATATGAATAAAGTAAAAATACAATACGTTTTGATTTATTATTTTAAATAAAGTAACAAAACTGAAAAAATATATTGATTTGCTTTAAGACATGTTTACCTTTTCATACAAAGATGAAATGATACAAGATAGCTTATCAATCATCTCAAGCCCATTGTAATCTCATCCTGAAATATGATTGCATCAACAGCAACACTTAGAAGACTCGAAAAAATCACAAATAAAAAAGTTTTATGTAATGCTGAAACGATTCCATATCCAAGAGCTGCTCAATTTACCAAGTAGAGTGTACTTGCTTGGATGGATAAAAATGGAATGAAACTAACAATAAATCTTAATAAAACTAAATTAATAATTGTTCTCGGAAATGCCTACAATGTTGCTGGTGAATTCAAACTTGAGGTAAATGGAGTTGTAATTACCAGGTTCAACTGTCTTAAGAGTCTTGGTCTCCGTATTGACTCAAAGTTAACTTGGATAGATCATATAAATTACCTATCCAGAAAATATCATGCAATTGCTAGAACGTAATATCCTCTCAAAGCACTTCTTTCTTATAATAACTTTTTGGCCATTTGTTATGCCTGTCTGAATTCTATTTTTAATTATATGGTTAGGGTATATATATAGGGTAGCGCATCGAAAACGAATCGTAAATCAATTGATAAATGTTTTCGGAAATCAGCGAGAATGATTCTCAGTAAGTCTAAATATGAACCTATGAGGGCTGATATTTATGACAAACTGAAATGGATATTTCCTCATGATAACTATATTTTTACCTCAGTTTGTCTAATCTATCAAATTCTGAACAATTTAAGTTGCCCCTACTTTTAAAATACTCTTCGTTTCAAGTTAGATACACATGCTTATGATACTCGAAATAAACAAGAAATTTACCAAGATAAATCGCCAAAAACCTTATTTGGGAAAAGGGTATTGAACTTTTTCGCATGTTCAAATTGGAATAAATTACCAAATACCATTACCATTACTACCAGTAAATCTTTACATTTTTAAAACCCAAAAGAAATTTTTCATTTTTGATAATTCCATTTCATCCCAATTTATCACGTGTTAAATTTTGCACTGTACTACTTGATGCAATAATATTGCTATTATGTACAATCTATGTATAAAGAATGTTTAAATTATTATCTATTTCTACTTTCCATGTTCGTAAATAGTAATTGAATTTTATTATTATGAAAGGTTTCATTCTTAAGCTGAACCCTGTCGTTGTGCTGTAATTAGAATTATAGATTCATATACATTATTGATTTAGTGTTCCTCGATCTACTGTTATTTTATTATAATTACCTTGAGTTAATTCATTATTTGTCTCTCATTTATTTTGACTTTTATACATATATACCTTTGTCAAACATAACAACCTGCCCCCAGGATCTTTGATTACAATAAAACAAAACAAAACAAAAACAAAGCAATATCTATTTTATCTACGTAGATAGGTAAAAAGAGCTCTATTGTAGCCAGTAGCCAGTAAATGATGCGCTTTCAGGGCGAATTCAAAAATATGACGCTGCTTTTTACATGGAACTAAATGAAGGATCCGACGTTTTATTCTCAGTCCAGCATCTTTACTTTTATTTCATATCTCAATTTACATCCTTCATTACTTACAGGGGACAGCATTAAATGCGTCCCTGTACTGTACAGCTTCGTACTTAAGAACAACTTGACAAATATCAAAGCATGGATATTTATGAGTTGGAATGAGACTCATCTGCGTATTTTAAGATCTTGTAAGTACAATCGTGGAGGAGATGAGGTGCGGTTTGATAAGCACAATAGATAAGAACAGGTAAGTGAGTACTACGGATAACTATAGAATATTCATGTAGCAAATGTTAACTGGAGATACGATTGGATGGGAACGTGTTTTGTGCTTTTGGTTTTTGTGGCTCCTGACTGGGGGTGTGGTTGCACAGGTCCAGATATTCCCAATATGTGGGTGGAGGCGTCTCTTCGTCTAATTTGGGGGGCAAGGGACACTTCAGGGCTCGACTGAAACTTGGTGGTGGAGTTATGAAAAAAATCCGCCTATTACGCTCACCTCCAGTCTCTGTGAAATGTCAACACGGTTTTTTAAACAATTTGTTACACATTGAAATAGCTTTTTCCTATAAACTTATTCCAGGGATGGGCCAATTAACACAAAAGATTAATTGAATTAATAATTAGCAATTAATTTATTTTTTGAAGTTAATTGAATTAATAATTAACAATTAATTTATTTTTTGAAATTAATTGAATTAATAATTAATTTGTTTTTTGAAATTAATTGAATTAATTATTAACTTTTTGAAATTAATTCAATTAAGAATTAAAAATTAAATTCTTATTACAAATTAATTCAATTAACAATGAAATTCTTTTATCTTATAAATTCAATTACAATTACATTTTTATTTCAAATTAATTAAATTAAGCTTCCAATTTAATTCCAATCATCTTAAGTTAAATAAACTTTTAACTGAATGTAAAATGGATTAAATAATGAAACATTGAACTTTCCAACTGATTTTAAAAATATTATATACCTAATTTTATAAAATTCATTAGAAATTCAACTAAACTAATCATTAATAGTTACAGGGATGGGTTAATGAATTAATAATTTAATTGAATTAATAATTCATTAACAATTTCAAATTAATTCAAAATTCA
>JAQFYJ010000336.1:0-14492 GCA_034694685.1 Isotoma anglicana | reverse complement strand
AAAATGTGAGTCACCCATTACCCCATTTTCGCACTCCGCAATCTACTCTGTAAAATGCGCACTTGCCAGCTCTTCGAGAGTTTCCTTTTAGCCATCGAATGGAAAAGTAGTCTAGTCGGGTACATGCAGAATGTAATCCGATCCGATTGATGCACCCCACTACGCTTCTCGCTCAAGGATAAAAGCATACAACAGATAAAACAAGGAAAAAGGGTGAATCGAATGAGGGATCACCCCTCACCGCGACCATATCATCACATCGTATTTCATGCCTTATAAAATGAAACCAATACTGACTACACTAAAATAGCGACTATAGTTTTTGGAAGCTGTGCGTGCTCTGCGTGATGTTAGCATTTTGTCTGTGCTGGGAACGAAGGTTAAACACTGCATCTATACTATTGAATAATGTCACAAAGAGGAAAGAAAGGGATTCGTCGATATAAGGAAAGGACGGGTCGCTGAAAAAGCCGCTTGGGTTTTGAGTCCATCCAACCAACAGTGCATTTACCTTGTTCCCTCGAGAAATATTGTGTGCAGGCAGTGCAGACACACACTGACAGACTCTACACTGAGAGAATAAAATCCATCCCTCCGCTTGCTTCGCTCCTACCTCTTGGCCGAAGTGGACTCATAAAATATACACTGCCAGCACAATCAGCCCAACCAACACTAACACTGACTACATTCAACCACGAACTAAGGAATGGAACACTTCTTGTAAAGCATCAACCAGGCCACGCAACCACTAAGTCCAGTCATCAGCTCAGTCGCCATTTTCGTTTCTTGTCGACAAAGCGAACACACCAAGCGTCACTCTCGTATAATATTCAATATATTTCATACTTTTAATTATTGTTGTTTGCTTAATTCATAATTTTCAAGTTTTTAATTAACGTGTGATAAAAGCCGTGGCCGTGTACCGGCATGTGAAGAAAAAGTTGGGATAAGCGTCATCGCTGCGATCTTTACTAGATTTACAAAATATACAATATAAGGTAAGAAATCATGAAAAGCCTACTTTCTTGGGTATTAACTAAAACACTACACACTTGACACTATTTTGCTTATAATTATGTCAGCGAGCCAGCAAGTTAAAAATCCAATAGCTAATCATTACACATTAACCTAATATGTAACACCTAAAATAATTTTAGTCATAAAACCTGTGATCTTGTTTGGATTATCTGTCAAAAGTAACATGTAATTAAAATAATTTTCATTTTGATAGTATGTAGTATGTAGTTAGTAATACATAATAGGAATTGTATATAGATCATGGATATAGTGTATGGTTAAAGATTTGTTATAGATTGCATTGTAATTGTTAGTATATACAAGTATATAACAGTGATAATACGTAATAGGGTTGTGATTTGTGATCTTGTGATGTGTTTTGCCACAGAAGAGAGAGGTTTTGCATAATATTCTAAAATTCTAATACTGAATACATAATATAGTTGCTAACAACACACAAGATAAGTTGACACTTGAAGATTACATATTATGACCGGTGTATAGATCAGATCAGCCCAATGTCAAATGTCAACGTGACACATAAAACTCATAATCAACTGTGGGATATTTCTACCGTTGCGTTGACCGTAAACAGTTGACAAATTCGCGAGTCATGTCAACTGCTTACGGTCAACGGTAGAAATATTCCACAGTCAACAGTTGAATATGAGTTTATGTGTCACGTTGTGCGTTGACATTTGACTATTTGACATTGACATGGGGCTGATCTGATCTGATATTTCTATGATATGGATATGGATCTGACATGCTCTCATTGTTGAATGTCCATGTCTATATGTCCATATGTCCATGTGCCATGGATTAGCATTTAGATAATCAATCAATACACGCACGCTGTAAAAAAATGTGCAAAACATAATGATTTTGTTTCAACGACTGACTGCTGATCACTGATCGGCAGTCAATTCTTTTTTTCGTAGTCAATTTTAATTTTTGAAATATGCAATATGGCACGGCACCGCAGTGGAAACTCTTATGGAAAGTTAACTTTTCGCTTTACTTCACTTCATACTTTTAAACGTTCGTTTCTTGAATGTATGTGAACTATTGTGAACTTATATACCTAATGCAAGTACAAAATACCACTATTACCACTACCTTGCTTAGGTCCTACGGACACAGAATGTATATAATACATATTGCATAGTTGGCGTTTTAAAACCTCCAGTGCAGCTTCGCATAGCCCGAGCCAGATGTGTTGTATTTTTCAAAAATCAGTGTACATTTTTTATACCGTCCTCACTGATCCAAAATATTATATTCTAATCTCATGTCAAAAATTAACCAAATAGCACGATTTTTTTTAAACCCGCATGGGTCACCCTAAAGGGTCCATGAATACTTGTAAAATGTCAAAAACAATTCAAATTTCTACCATAACTACCACGTACCTGCCTGCATGCCGAAATTTTGGTAAAACCCGCATGGGTTACCCTATAGGATCCTCTGATATTCATCAAAAATATTTCATTTTTATCTATATTAAGCCTTTATTAGCCCCCATACCAAAAATCAGCCAATTCGGGTGATTTTGATAAATTCCCTAGAAACCAGTGGGGGGTCACCCCCACCGGTCCCTTGATGGTCCAATCATACCCATCTTCGAACTCGGTCTTTGCATTAGCCCAACCACTATGTGTACCAAATTTCTAATCAATCGGTTGGAGTCTTCTAGAGTAATCGTTAGTCAGACACAGACACACGGACATGATGATCTCATAAGCCATGGCTCGGCTCGGGCTAAAAACTCTACCTTTTAACTAAATTGAAGACAATTTTTATGATCCTTGAAATATCGTTGATCGTCCAGACAGGCACCCTTGGTGCTTGGTTTCACACGGTAAAAGGTACATGGTAAAAGGTACAATCTGTTTTATTTAAAAAAAATAATGGTTAGAAAAACAAGTATGGATGTTCCCTTGTCCCTTCCACTTTCCTTCTGAACGATATATTTATAGTGTATAGTGATACTTATACCCTTCAAGGCACGGAATAGTGAATATTAGAGATCCGTTGTCTCACAGAATAGATATCCGTCCCGTTGTCTGTCCTCTATAAAGCCGATCCCACCCCACCTTCTTTTGTTTAGTTATTATTAATTTAATGTAACAGTAATAGGAACACGAGAGAGGTTTTAAAATATATTTGTAGAAGGTCCTCTTTTTGCTGTTGTAGACAAATACGTGAATTATTCGAGCTACGCTACATCATTGCGTCATAATCATATCATATTCGCACATCGGTTTTGTTCTTGTTGTATTATCTATTATATTATTTATGAACTGTCAAATCAAAATTTCAACCTCTCTCTAATCACTGATACATTATACATTATACTGTGTTAGTGCATAGTCTAAACATATCTTAAGTCATTTATTACTAGAATTCAATATATAAATGAAAAATCTTTACTGCAAATTGACAATAATTTAAGCGCAATATATTTTACAATCAAAGCCAAATCTCCATCCAATTCAATCAAAAATCAATTTGAATAATATTGCTTTAAATATTTGCAATGTAGAGTGAGGACTGCACAGACAGCCAGTAATGCAGTAAGTATCGTATTCAAATACATTAGAAAGGGTTACGTATTTTATTCATATTCCAGACTGTTAAACCAGTTTAATAAGCTAAAACCGATGTATTTGTCCATTAATTATTGACTTAATCAAGCTGAAATTTTGCCGAGCATGTCGAACCATAGTTCAAATTTCTTTCGGTGTATACTAACTTGGCAAGATCCTATAATCCTATTCGCTAATGCAATTATTGATTTTTTTACAGAATCCAACTTGACTGATTTACAAGCTTATAACAACTGATTGGAAAAAAATTATAATGGGTTCTACCCAACAGTTTTCCCTGCGGTGGAATAACTATTCCCAACACATAACTACTGCACTTGATGATCTCAGGGTAGAGGATGAATTAATAGATGTTACTCTGAGTTGTGAGGGTCAAAGGATTAGAGCTCATAAACTTGTTCTTTCTGTATGCTCCACGTACTTCAGAGAAACTTTTCGCGTAAGTTATTTAGTAAAATAAATTAACTAAATAATGTAAACTTATATTATGGGTATTAAATAATTAATATTGGTGTCGTTTTATACAGGATAACCCATGCAAGCACCCTGTGATAATCCTTAAAGGTGTCAGCTTTTCAGATTTGCAGGCAGTTGTAACATTCATGTACAATGGCCAAGTCAATGTTACTCAAGACAGACTTTCTTGCTTTCTCCAAACTGCTGAACTTCTTCAAATCAAAGGACTGACTGAAATGAATGATAGAGGTGACGATATTCCTTCGTCTGTAAATCCCGCAGTTAAGGTATATAATAAAACATTTCCATTGTCCCATCCATACTGTAATATAATTTTCAACATTGAGGTATATAATCTTTTAGAAACGAGTTGCTAATCAACCCAATCATAATGCAAGCACTGATAACCGAAGTAACACTCCTGAATCTGTACAAAGGTAAGCCTTCACATAATAATCAACAATAAAAATGCAAAGTGGTATTGCGTAACCTGAAACATAAATCTATCTTGGACAAATCCAAATTTTTAGACCCCCAACGCCAAAAAGAAAAAAAGTCTCAAATAGCTCAGCTTTCCAAAACCAACATGGTAGTGAGTCTTCAATGGGTGGCAGTGGAAACGCATACGCCTCAGCGAATCTGGCTGGGGGATCTAGTTCAAGTATGAATGCTGGGGTTTCCGGTGGAGGAAGTGGCAGCTCAAGTTCTGGAGCCCAAATGAATCCTGCCGCTCCTGTTCTTATTTCCCATTCCGACTCCAATTCAGTTGAAGACTACCCACACCCAGGATTGCTCAAATTTGAAGATGAAGATGTTTTGGAAGAGGATGAAGACTTCAGGAATAATCTCTCAGAGGAGGGTGATAATTCAATGCAAGATCTCGGAAATGTTGATCAAGGTGCTATGGGTAAGCTAGAAACATTTGTTGAAAAATTTAAATAACTAATCTCGCAGTCACATCAGATAGGCCATTAAAAAGTCATTCATCGCTTGTACGGCAAAAAGGTTAGATTTAATATGGTATGGCTTTAGTGAGGAAAAGATTTTTAGGCATTTCGGCATTGGTATTGTATTGGTATCAGAGAATTAGATGTCCAGTGACTTTGTTTTTGTGATTTTAATTCAAGCATCTTTTGGCCTAAAAATAGTTTACTTTTAAAAATTACACTCAGATTTGAAATTTTTAAATCTGACAATACATGAACAGTTATTACTCGTAATAGTATAAATTAAAGAATAAGTTCATCCACTAGTATTTGTAAAATGCATCTAAAACAAGTGCCGACTGTGTGACTGGCCACAGCAGGTTAAGTAATGAATAGTTACATTACGTGCTAAGAATGGAACAACGCATATTTCAATGTTTTAGGATGTAACTCTATCAAGCAAGCATTCTACACTATAACTGATGGATAGCTCGTAGATCTGCATGTTTCATTGTTTCTGCTCATTTGACAAGGATGTTTGTTACAAATCCAAAGATAACCTGAAGCTTAACAGTGCTTTATGGCTACACAGTTACTATCCAATTTTAATGTCAACTTACTCCATATTAATATTAATGTAAGGCAGGATTACTTGTGTACATGGGTGGTTCTTTAAAGACGATTGGGGTTCACATCTGTTAGGTATTGCAATAGAAAATACCAATTCGTCCAGGTATAGTTTGGCATTACTAAAACACGTAGCTGTGCAAATTCATTTTCCAATGGATTAACACAAATGAGGAAGGTTTGTTTAGAGTTTAAACAGAAAGTTTAAGGCGAGATTAAGATTTGACAGTTAAATCTTAAAATGTCACATTAGTGTATCTAAAGGTTATTTCAATATTCATAATCTGTTTATGCAAAAGACAGATTATAATGTTAATGTGACTTGTAAATAAAATAGAATTGAAAGGCTTGTGAAAGGGTTGACAGTATGCAAAGGTATTGTTGTAACATAAAGAATTGACAACCAAATAATATTATGCATTAAATCCTAATTACCTAATTTCTTTATAGTACAGTCCAATAAAATTGAAAGAATTTTTTCCATAATTTTACATTTTGTGTTACGAGTTATGCATTCCAGTATTGTAGGATGTATGTTGGAAATGTTAAACGAACAATAAAAGGATTTGCTTTTGAGCTTGCTTCAACTTTGCTTTTTACAATATTATTCAATTAGAATTAACTTGCTTTAACTTGAAAAAAAGCAGACAAATAAGAATTTTTCTTGGTTAGTAACGTCATGCCAGTTTCGGAGAAAACCTCATAAGCGGCACGCAGTGTGGACATATTTCGCTTTTGACGAGATCACAAAACGGAGTACGTGCTTGATATCTCCTTGTAGCGCCTCAATTTCTGGAAAATATACTACAAATCTAATGACTCATTTGAAATCAAGTCATATCGATATTTTTACAGAAGTTGCCCAAGAGGAAGAAAAACGAAATGTTTTAAAACCCAAAAGATATAACCGAAAGTCATTTAATTGATAAATTCTAGATTTGTATTCTACTATTATAGGTAACATCATTTAAAATAGTAGTGTAATTTAATTGAGTCAAAAAAGCAAATACTATTTTAGTTAACTTATGTAATACATTAATTTGTAACTCGATAAAGTTGGTTTAATAAGCCATATCATTCAATTTAATTACCGTTAACTTGAAATGAAAGTAAAGTGAATACCAAATGGACCAACCATTTTTTTAGTTTGATTCATTTCGACTGTTTTCACTTTTTGGCAATAAGTTAAGTAAGACAATTTTGCAAGTTTTATTAGAATTAGGAAAGCTAAATAAAAATCAAGAAGAGTGACTGCAACAGGAATAAAAAATTACTAATTACAGGAATAACTAAGAATGCAATTGAGAGGAGAACAGAATATTTCGAAAAGTACTTCATATGATTATTTAATACACCATTTTTCCAATTTGAGAACAGTGAAGGTTAGTTTAATTTGAAATGAAATTTGAGATTGGTTAGACGTTTCTCTGGTTGAGGGAAATGAAGGTAAGGGACTGTAGATATGGAAGTAAAAAAGATGGTCAGGTAGTCAGCTCAGGTATGTTGTTAGAACTAGAACAGGTGTATTTAGTTGTCGTTTTTACTAGTTCCAACAGATTATAATTATCTGGAATCAAAAAATCCGGGGGACCATTTGCCATTTGCGTTCAGACATAGGAAAAGGAAGATCAACTGGGTAAAAGATCTTATTTTGAATTTGAATTGAAGGCAGGTTTCGGAATTACTGATTAAGCAACGCTGGTCTGACTGATACATGAAATACTGATCAAGTCGCCACTCCTTGAGTTCATCTTCACCATAGACTTAGATCTTCACCCACCTGTTTGAAAGTCTAGTTGTTGATTGCAGATCTGTGTCCTGTATTATTATCAATAGGTTGGAATTCCAGGAGTAAGTTACAAAAATTGTGTTCAATGAGTTTTTTTCACTTTTAGTGGTTTACTATCTCCATTGGCTCTGGTTACTAAGCTTTTTGACGAGGTACGAGTAAGATTTCAAATTAATTAGGGTTTTCTGAGTAATGCAAACTTTTATATTTGTGGTAACACAAGGTGGGGGACAGCTTGATTTCCAGGTAGATTGTTGTTGAGGAATTTAAATGAGAATCAATTATAGCATAGCATGCAGGCATATCGCAAGTTGAAATGGAAATTAATGTGGGTTATGGAGTCATTGTCAGATTTCACAAATTGTTTCGTGATTTTGAAGGGTCTTACATTGGTGGAGCCAGTGGCGGAATGGGACGGCAAGCAATTTTGAAAGCAGAAGGGAGTGGGACAGACGCTGCATCTCATGGTTAGTGATAATTTTTTCCATGATGCTCTCTTCTTTTAGTTTAAGTGGGTGGGTTGACGGAATAGAATGGAATCGGATCGGGTATTTGAAACTCATTTAGTGTTGTTACTTATATTATGACTGCATATCAGCTGCACGTACATAGTCATGTCATTTTTTGTTTAAAAATCCAATGCTCTCTTAATTCTGCAAACGGCAAAGGCAAAACTTAATAATCTGCGGACGCTAAGTATTCCAATTGGCAGAGTCTTATGCTTCAGTGTATAATTCATTGTTAGATTTTAAGTTTTACAACGGATTTTGAGTTAGAAATGGAGTCTCAGATCATTGTTCTTATTTGAAATTCAGTGAAGTGGAAGTGGCGATGCAGTGTCTTAAAGATGATTCCTTAGTGATGTAGATGCCCGGCTGGTCCAGCTTAATAAAAGTTATGAAATATTGATAGGTACTGTAGAGTACTTCTTTGAATGCTTAGGTAGATAAAGGGTTACTAATATAATACCTGCAGGTCCACGACAATTGTTGTCAGTATTAGTACTACTCAGTTAGTATCAAAAAGCGTTCAAGCCTTTTATTTTTTATTTTATTTGATTTGATTAGGTGAGGTCACATTTGGTCGAACTCAAAGAGGGAATCTAATGCTAATTCATCGAGGAAACAATTTTACATTCAATAGAGGGATGGGTGAAAGTCAGTACTGGCGGTGCACAAAGCGAGGTTGCAAAGCGTGGATTGTCAAGCGAGGAGTGCATTGCTATCTGACACGCGATCATATTCATTACTAATTTTTTTCGGGACAATCATATCTTACTCTGTTCTCTTAAAATTTCAATAATGAATTAGAAATTGAGATTTAGTCAATTGTCGACTTCTTATGACTCTAATAATAATTCCATATTTTTTTTCTACTTTTTGTGGTCATAAGTAGATTTATAGTTGAATCGGCCTAATATTTATCAATAGTTCCTGAAATATAAAAATCAATTTGTGACATTCCAAAGTCCAAGTAGTGTCGGGCTTGTGATAAAAAATAGCAATACATTGTTATGAAACTTGTCTTCCTTAATCCTTTGTCATTCAAAATTTGAAGAATACTTGATATGTACACATGACTGACTATTATAAAGTTGCACAATAAAAAAGGGTTATCTACAAAAATTATGTCTTCCAAAGTGGTATTAACGGCATTTCTAGTTTCTGCGCTCGGCACATTCTTGGTGGTATAGATTTTGACGAAACTTGTTTATTTGTTTTATTTATACAAAATATGATTGAACGGCTCTATTCTATTAATGTTGCTTTAAAATAATTTTTTAAAGGAGACACAGACTATTAGCAGACAGACACAAACTAGTCATATAATTGTCTGGAGCAGTGGAGCACTTATGTTATACAATTTTAAGTTTAGGGCTTAGACCTGGCAAAATAATTTCATTTGGAATGTATGGCTAGGGAGCTTTGATTCCTCTGTTTTTTGGGTAGGTCATTATTTGGTCACTGGCGATGAGGAATATGGGGGACGACTCTTGCCAACTTTTGGTGTTACTAATCGAGGCCATCCAAAGTTATTCCTTGGAGGAAAGGCTCACACAGTACATAAAAAACGTGGAGACGTTGAGTACTGGATGTGTGCAGATCGAAGATGTAACGGTCGTGTTATAAAGAAAGACGGAATGTATCGTTTTTCGACTTACCACACATGTGTTCCTTAATTATGTGCCACATATTTCTCATACTAATTGTTGATACTTTCAAACTTGCAATGCATATTATATTTTTATTCCTACTCTTTTGAGGCAAATAAATGCACTTGATTGAATGTTATCTTTTGTATAATCAACCTTTTTAACTATCTTAATAATTTTGCATCATGCTTGCATTTGGTAGCAATGTACCAATGGTAGCTATGACCGGATGAAGCTCATTTGTTTCTAAATTAGTTGTAAGGAGAGGGCCATACGAAAGGAACTATATGGTTTTATGGTTTTATACCTACATATATGTCTACCTGCGATATTTGATAGGAAAGTTCGTACGGTCGATTATTAAAATTTATAAAATTGAACTTGTGCATGGATAGCTTATACAATGATATATTTATCTTGGAACAACATGTATTCATCTAAGTTCGTTTGATTCATGGTAGATTTTGATGAGCAGCCAAGATTTGGTACAACTCGAAGGGGCCGTCGAAAACTGTTTTTCAGTGGTCATTCGTACACATACCAAAGGACTCATGAAGAACGTGAATTTTGGCGGTGCGTTAACCGACCAAATTGTAAAGGCAAAGTTGTCAAACAAGGAAAAAGTTGTATCGTTTGTGAAGAGCATGCAGAGTTCTGTAAAAGTTAAATCCTGTTAATTTGGTTTACAATTGTTTAAGGTAGGGTCTAAGGCATGTAGAGTGTACACATTTTTGTCAGTTATGCTAAGAAAAGAAATTGTTTAACATGATTTTGTCATATAGTATAATGAGTATATGACCTTCCGGGTTAATTAATGAAATTGAGATTATTAATTGGATTAGCTATGCATATCAATTTTAAAGTTGAAGTATTAGTAGTGATTCAAGACGATAGGCAATACCCAAAATTGTTACACCTCGTATATGTTCGTTAATTTTCATGGTGTTCTTATTCCTTAGAAAGTTTTAAACAATGCGATGGTTTGCAATTTACTCGGTATCTTAGCTAAGAAAGTACTAGCCAGCGTGATAAATGTTTTTGATAAAGTAAAGCCTTACATTACTGCATTACTTAAACTCGTATAATTTATCCTCCTCTCTTATTCCTTAATTTTGAAGGTCTATCGCAGATGCATATTATATTATGTGGCTGACATGCAACAAGTATCACTTATATTTATAATTATAACGTATTTTTCTGTTCTTAAGTGTGATCGTAAAATAATTTTGAGATGCACAAAATTTCATAAAATATTCTAAACCATGTTAAAACTTCATGTTATAAAAGTATGAAATGTTCAAACAATATTGTAAAATATATTGAATTTAAAAATAATAAAATATAAGCTTCAGTATCAATGTTTGAAGTGGATACTTGTTGCTGATTGCTAGGTTTCTTCTTTGGCGAAGACGAAGACCAAGTTATAGCTATGGTGGGAAGCCATAAGGGCTATGGATCATTCTTGCATGAGGGATACCAGTATTATATTTCCAGCAAATATGCCAGCGCTTCTGGTGTGAATGAGTACTGGAGATGCAAAAATAAAAAGCGTTTGGGTTGCAAGGGCTCGCTTACTAAAAAGGGGATGCACGTCAGAGTAACGATAGATCATGACATTAATTGCGCACCTTTGTCAGATCCGTTAAACCTAGATTTTATATATTCATAAACGTGCATTAATGCATTTTTGTATTATTGAAATGTATTAGGAAAAATGAGAGGTTTTAAATTTAAGTGTACCAAAATACCAGTTCTGAGAGTATTTTTTTCATATTTACGATATATAGCTACAATATTGTGTCAGTACTGATAGATTATGCCTCTCATATGTCCTCTTCGTATTTTAAAATACTTATGATTTGTTAGGTTACTCTAGAGAAGGACTCTTTCAATTTCTTGGGACGAAGAAAAGAGAAGCTAAGGTAATCTATCATGACGGGTACCGGTATAGCATGAGTAAAATGAGCCATAATAAGACTGGTGGTACAACAGAATACTGGCGATGTTATAATCGGCAGTGCAGGGGTTGGCTTATCAAGAAAGGGGATTTTGTAGGCCGAACACGTGAGCATACAATCTGCCTTCCTAATTCCTCTCAATTTGTTCAGTTTTGAAATGTTATTTTGTATTGAAAAAATATAAAATGAGTACATTTAGATTTATTGTAGTTAGTATTTATGATATTGATTTATTGCAATGTTTTGCTGTCAAGCTGCCTAGTGAGGCATAACATTTTAAAAACATTTCGTGATTTCGAATGATGGAATGTAAATCATACAAATTGTTACGTTTTAAGCCATTCTTTAAAGTATTAAGTATTTCGTATAAAAGCAATAAAACTAAAAATGCTTGGGTTTTACAGCTTTCAATCCTCGATCCGATTTCTACTCTTCTTTCGACCAAATTGGTTTTTTTCTCGTGTATTGCATACGCCTTTTTACAGCATTTACATTGTTTTTTAGTTCATATTAATTATTGATCTTAATTGCTTGTGTCTGTATCTTCAAAAATATGAAAAAGAGTATCAGTAGGGGCGTAAGAAAATAATTCATCCTGTCCAAAGTTTTTCGAGATTAGATTGTAGATAATTGTAGTGAGGAAAAATAATTAGACATGCATAAACACTAGGTCAAAGATTTACTAATCAGATTCAGCAGATTTAGGTATTTCATCAATTCATTAGAATTAAATCTTAAATCATTTTAGGAAAGGTATTTGCAATAAATAAAAAATAAACAAATAGCCAGTTCATAATACATTTTCAAAAATTTATATCTAAATGCGACCTCATGACTGAGTTTAACACAAACAGCAATGCTATTCATAACATCATAGGAGTAAATTTGGTAATTGACACCAATTGACTCGTACGGGTTGTTACAGTTGAAGTTGTATCAGAACCATCAACAAACTTTCTGGATGAAAACGATGGAGATCTGAGTTCATCCATGCCACAAATCGTGGAAACTTACGTGCTTCCAAACTCCTTCGTTGGAAATGATGCAAAATCATTTCAACACCAATATACCAAAGTACGAGAAAATGATAGAAGCTTTGTTACCGACATAGACGAGGAAGGAAGCGATGAGGAAGGTGATGATGGTGGTAACAGTAACTTATCCGGTGGTGATGATCAAGGGCGGAATAAGTGTCACATTTGCCTAAAAACATTTACCATGAAATGTAATTTGCAAGCACACATGAAGCAACATTTAGGTGACACTGAATGCCCCTTTTGTGATAAAGTGTTGTCTACGAAAGGCAACTTGAAGAAACACATGAACAAAGTCCATAATCTACAGAAATCTGAAATTTCTTAAAATAATTATCTGATTTATATTTTTCTTTATAAAACTGACCAATTAATGTCGTGTCTTACAAGATTTTGTTACATTTGTAGGCAAATATGTGTTGCTAGCAACTAACTTGAAATGTTATCCTATAGCTTAATTAGTTTTGACTTAATATAACAAAACAAGCAGTATTTTATGAATTGTTATATACCATCATCGAGTTACCTAATATATTTATTGGATGAAGATTTAAACACCTTAACGGTTATTTTTTTTACTTAAACCTTCATTCGTTTTTTTCAGTCATGCTAGAACTTACTCTAAACTAATTTTAAACAAAACTAGTAGATATTGACACCCGTATTTCCATTATACATTCAATGCTGCGCTTAAGAAACTGGTCAATTTTGTAATAATACGTCAGACTGCGAGATAGTCAAACTACAAATCGTGTTTTTAAACGTATCGTTTGCAGTGCTGCATTTAAAAAAATACTTATTGCGATATTCTTGTAAAAGCATGGTGCTTTGGCCTTGTAATAGTGATGAGTTTTGTATATTGTCTGTGAAGTTAGAAAGAAACACCAATCCGTATAGAATGTAGAGACAATGATGTAGGGAACTTTTGTATTTATTCGCTGGCAGGGCCAGGACAAGAAACAGCTGATTCTACAACCATTTTGACAACAAAGTTCAGCGTCCCTTTTGCGTCAACTACAACCATTGCAACTACTTCTGCGACGTCTGTTACCACTTTGACCATTCCGTCTCCTTCTATTGCGCTGTCAAGTGTTGAAGTTCTAAGTGAACGGACACTTCGCTCATCTATAATTTCACAGTCGCAATCCTCCAGCATGGATCCTAGTCCAGAAATTCACAATCAGTCAAATTCGTATAGGTCTAAGCCGTTAGGGTTTGAGAATAATCGTTCATTAGGGCATGAACATGAAGGAGTTCAAAGTTCCACCCCTTTGTCTCCCAGCTCAGTTTCACCATGCTCATCTATAGACATCAGTCAGGATAGAATTCTGCAGTATTTTAAAATGTTTGAAAAGCAGAGATATCACATTCCGACCAAGGTCACCAGTGCAGATACAGACACAAGCTCTTCTATTTTAGCTAGACGTCTAAAAAGTAGTACAAGCACAGGCGAAAGTTCACCAGGTGCATCTGTCATAGGCTTTCCTAGAATATTAGAGTCATGTCATCAAATGGATGTAGATATACAGAGAGAATCAGTTTTTATAAATGAAGACTCGTCCATGATTTATCGTTGTAATGAATGCCTAAGATCTTTCCAACATATCCAAACGCTTCACGCTCATAGGCAAATGCACATGGGTCGCACTCAATGTCCGTATTGTCGGAAAGTTTTTTCGAATATTGGAAATAAAAATGCACATATAAAAGTTCATCATCCGTTTGAAAAAGGCAATTAGTTCGTATTTTTTGGTTTGCATAAGTTCGTATCGTTGGTTTATACGTTTATACCACGACTCGCCTTCACTATAGAAAAACTTTGCAGACTAAAATTGTTTGACTGTTTATTTATTTATTTATTTGTTGAATAGGCATAAAAAATAGGTTAATACTATTTCTGTAGATTCAGTCAGGGCTTGTTTTA
>JAQFYJ010000335.1:0-14532 GCA_034694685.1 Isotoma anglicana | reverse complement strand
TCGACATTCAACATTCAACGTTTTATTGATTCAATAATTTCAATTCCAATTTCACTGCACAATGTTTAAAGTTATCGTTAGACGTAAACAACAATTAGGCTGTTTGAGTGCAACAAAGCCAATAATTTGACTGGTTTTTACTTTCAACTCACAACTTTGTAACTTTCTTCAAGTCCTATCACCTATCTAAGGTTTTGTTTTGTTTATTATGTATTCAAGGTGTAAAGGTCACTTGTTTTAAACTTACTGTGTACTGCGATAAAGACAAAAGAAAGAACACGATTCGGTCGGTCAACGAATATTGCAAAAAATCACATTTAATACGAACTTTCTGATGAAGAAGTTTCTAAAGATTTTTTTAGAAATTGCTGATTAAGTTGTCACAAATTTAAAAAATTGAATAATTTTTCTTTCCGTTTTCTCTTGACAATTCTTTGTATTGTCTAATCAATGCGTCAAAATATCCCGCGTACGATATTTTCCATTTGTATCTAAGAGAGAGTATCTGCAGTAGATGGCCATCATTGTGGGATTATTCTTACGCAAGTTCTATCTGCTTTTTCTTTGTTTTTCATATGTGAGTTTCAGGCATTTTCTCCTTTTTTTCATCAGTTTCTCCATTTTATTTTCTCCTGGAAGAGAGAGAAAAAAAGGAAAATACAGTTTTACCTTTTATTTTTGTAATTTTTTTTTCTCCTTTTTTTCTATCAAATTTTTATCTTTTTATATTTTTCATAGCACAGAGCTGATTTTCTACGGATATTCTTTTCCTACTGGTTTTTCTTGTTCTGTGTTCTGACAAGTACACTTTTTACATGTGTAAAGATATAATATTAAAAAGTATTCACCGAGATTTAGCTTTAATCCTTCGACGAAACATTGAATTTTTCATAAAATTTCTCTCAAAATACAATGCTTCTAACTGAATAATAGGCGTATATATCTCTACATGTAACTAATATGACTTTCATTCATTTTGCTGACTTAAAGTTTTGTCAATCAATGAGTGATTAGACAGACATTAGTTCAGTATTTTGTAGTTTAATGAAATAACAGATGAGAAAATGGCGTAAAGTAAAATACATCTTTAAAGAAAAGATTCATGCAATATCCAAATGGAACTTTATGTAACACGAAAGTTATACAGTCGTATATTTCAACATTTAGCTGAAGCTTTTTACATGAATGTATTATACGGTAGAAAGCTGATAATGATTTTTTATGGCTCGTGATATGATGCCGTGATATAATTCGCCTTCAATAATTTTTTTAACAATTTGCTTGATGCCATGCATTTTAAGCGTGTGTAGCAATTTGAAGTAGACATGTACATTTAACATCTTAAGTCAATCATATTTTATTTTAATCGTTGTTTTATACCATTCTTAAGGAATGCATTTAGTAGCGATGTAGCTAATTTTTTGACTTTTTAAATAATAAATTAAAAAGTTTTTTGACCTGCCAATCATCTAGAGTGCTGGAAATATTGTTTAATAAGGTATTCTCAGCAAGCATCATTAATAGAAGTACACAATAGAACACACAAGTTTGACATAAGACTGAGCATTAGGAATTGAGGAATGCTAATTCGTAATTTGATACTCCCAACTGGACGAGATGTACATTTTATTTTTATGTATTGTACTGCGTAGCTGTTTACTACTTTCAGTTTTTAACAGACTAGAATTGAAAATTGTAATAAAATTATCCTAGTCGCCCCAGGTGCTTAAAATTTTAAGGTTTTTTTGAAATGTTCGTTGTATTTGTTCACTTATAAAAATCAAAACAAGAAATGAATGCATCGCTAACGATAGTATAAGTAAAAGTAATAGAACGCAGTAACGGTATATTACAAAATATTAAAATCAGACAATGCAATACAAGATTTTGTGAGTGACTGACTTTAAATTCAGTTTCAGTCGCTTCTGTTGTTCCTATGCGGTTTTACTATTTTGCATCGTCAGCTTTGCTTGCCAAGATTTGGTTTGTATCCCTATTTTATCAATAGTAAATAATTTACTAGACTTTTTCTACACATACTGACATTGAACTTGCTAAATTACAATTTCGTATTAATTCGTGTTGATACAGTGTTGTTTTTAATTTAGATTAAAATTAAAGTTTGCTGAAAACTCCTTAAACTATTTATAATTGAACCGGTTTACAATAGACAGGTTGGCAGGGATTACCTTAAAATTTTCTGACCCAAGAAATACAATTCTCAAAACATCTGCAAGGTCCTTCCAATATTAAATCCGGTACCATTTTTATTTTTGCAAAACAAACAACACTAGTTGAAGACATGCACAAGATAATGAATGATAATGATATATCCTGTTTTTAATTTACATTCATTCACCATTGAATGAAACATGAGTAGGGGAAAATGCATGTTTCCTGTTTCTCTAAAAATTGTCTAACAATTTAAAATCCTGAAAAATAAATTTTATAGCTTTCTTCTTAATCTCTAGTGATCAGGATCTAGCAAAAATGCTTTTAATAGACCTTGAAATATCTACTGGTTCTTGAAAAAGCATATAATATTATAAGCCCGTTTTAAATCAACGACTAAAATAACTCTGAACGGGTTGCATTTTTGGTATTATGTAAAGTAATGTAAGCCAAACGGATGGATGTCATGGTCTTATGGTTAAAAAAGTCGTTTAGACCCATTCCTTCGTAATTGAGAGATTGAAATGTAACGAAGGTTGGATTCATCAGATTGATCTTTGAATTAATTAGACAATTTTGTTTGCAGGCCATGGCTAATAGTTTATATTTACTGCTGGTTCTTATTTACTTGTAATCAGCGATTTTTTTCTGAGAAATATGTGAATAAGAATAATTAAACTACAAAAAGTTATTCTCAAATTTTAAGTGAACAGAGTTGTATAAAATTAATGAATTAAGTGCATGTTGCATGCATTATATACTGTATGGTAATTTTGTTTGTTATTTTATTAAAATTTGAAATACTATTGACGCAGTACTTTTTTAGGTTTTATATAAAGTCCCAGTCATTCTTTTTCAGATATAAAGCTTATTTGGTATAAAGAACCGTTGATAATCTGTTCCATTCAGCTAGAATTAATCTAGCCGAACTGCATTTTTCCTGGACTGTATATGGTCTAAATAATTACTACTAGGCATTTTTTATAGAGAGATGAGGTCAGTAGATAAGCAAGCAGTTCTCCAGAAAATCTTTGTGCAGGCATTGAAAGTCCGGAAGATCAACATTGTATGAATTGCATCAGATAGTCATCAGAGATGAAAAAGGTAAAAAAAGATGATCCTATCCTACCTCATGGCTACCAATTTCCAGTCTCTCAGTCAGATAGTTAATAACAATTCTTGGCAGTTATATTATTTTGAGAAAAAGGGGAAAATATTAAGTACCTATGTATTGTGCACGTAAGTATCCAAACCTACTTCATCTCTCTATTAACCTACATAATATTATAATTAAGTCTTTTTTTACATTTTATCAGTTAACTTTTATGTGGCTGCTGGCTAGTTATCTGTTGTATAGTTGTTTGATTAGACGTGAAAAGCACCTGTTGTATAATTGTAGTTGAGGATTATAAATCATTTCCCAAATCAATTCTACCCTTTACATTTTCCTTTCTCAAGACTTTTACATGATACAGTTCCATACGATATTAGGTTTTATAATTCTTTTAATTTTTTAAAATTGTTTTCTGTGACAAACTTTATTCTTATGTATGAAACGGCCACACCTAAAGATAAGTTAGTTAAGAATAAATTACATGGTAGTCGATTTATGTGTACAAATAAATCTTGTCTGAGAAAACAATATGCTTTCATACATCATACAAATATTACATTTTAAATCTTCAACTTTATTATTTTAAGAGCCTTGCTTTGGAGGTGAAATTTTGCTCAATTGTTTGATTTGATTGAAGTAGATTTAGGGTCAGCGTTTTGCAGCATATTTCAAAATATAACTAGTAATTTGACCAATAATTTGAATAAGTTTAAAAGATTAGTTTTTGAGCAAAGACTGCCAAATGCTGGGATTGATTTGATCAGAGAATAAGTAATATATAGTTTATATATATATAATTACTTATTCTCTGGATTTGATGTTAGATATTCAAAAGCTTTTAAATTCACACTTTTAGAAAGATGGAGCGATAAATGTTTTAAAATGTTCTATTTCAGGAAAGAAGATTTTGATAATTTTTCTGTAGCAAATTTAATATTTGTCTTTGAGAAACAAATGTCAAAATTGTGTAATTTAATCAAAAGAGTTAATTGGCAACCCCAATTTTCAAGGTAAAGATTGAGTTATGCAAGTTATATGTGTCGTACATCTCACCGTCTCTGACACCCATGTATCTTATTCCATTCTAACTAACTTGTAATGTGAAACTGTATAAAGCTTGAGATTTTGTAAACATTTTGCCTTCGATTGTTCAAGATTAGTTCAGTGAGAAGAGAAGTCCCAAGACAATAGTTAGTAAGCAACAATTTTCAAACCTTTTTTAAACTGCAAAAACAAATATAAAATAATATTAAACATCAACTTGTTTTCTAATATTGTATGATTGTTACAATAATACAATTCTAAATGCATAATCACTCAATGAATCTCCTTCATATCAAATCCTTGAAAGTAACAGCAACAAGTGAAGCAAAATTTTGCAAAAAAGTCTTACCTACCTTGAATAAAGCAATTAAAGTAAATATTTCGTAGCTGGTTCTCTTTTGCATGATAAAAGTCTGGAAAAGTTACATCTTGCATATGTTCAGTCTCTTGGAAATCTTGATGAAGGATAAGCTTTCAGGGTAGCCGAAGCCGAGGGCCATCCTGGTTATGTGGTATAACTCATTCAAAGATAATCTTCTAAATGTCTATAACTAGATTTATACTTTTTATGCTACCACTTACTTTACCTGAAACCAATTCAAGTTTTATGATTTCATTTTTGTATTCATCTCATGTATGCACCATTGATTAATGAATGAAGAGTAAATCCATTAATCCATTCATGGGAATATAGAAATTAGGTTGCTCCTGCTCCTGATCTTATCCTGGCCTAGACCCCAGCACCACTACCATCACAACTTCATTTAACTGGCAATCTCAAAGAGTGGTTCAACTTTCCAGAATATTTATACAAAAAGTCTGCAAGTCACAGTCAATCAGTTAACTTTCTAGAACCCTACCCGACCCATTTAGAATATAAAAATCTCGCTTGTAACATTCATATAGAGGTATATATAATTAATAGGATTTTATATATGTGCCGAATCTTGCAGACCGTCTGGCGACTCTGGGACTTGTGCATGGCAACAACATTTGCATATGTAGTACAATTTAGGCCACTGAATCACTGAATACTCATTAAATTCGATCCTCATGATGATGTAGGATAAGATGTGATCTCATACTTAGGGGGAACACCTGCACTTCTTACCCGTTCAACCTGCCTATTTTAAATTCTTCCAGACTATTAATCACTTACAGACTAAGACTAATAAAAACTCGATTTTTAAATAGCCAAAAACCTTATTTAGTTCAGGTGTAGTTGGTAACAGATAAAAATGCGTCCAGCCCCAACTTAGTAAATTTCCGTAAAGTCTAATGCGAAATCTTTGTTTTAAATCATTTTAATGCACTTGTATGAAAAAGTTGTGTATTGTCCTTTTGCATTGAATTATGCAATATTATATACAATAAAATATCATGGATTGAATGAAAGAGGAAGAGTTGCATAAAATGGATATCTCGTGATAGTAGTGACGGAGAAGGAAATGTAAAAATATGATATTCATTCATCACTGGTTGTAATCAACAACTTTATATTTCAATTTTACTTGTAAAGAAATCTCAGTTATTCTGAAGCCAAATTACCTAGAATTGGATTTGCAAATTGCAAGTCAATTTTTTCCTGAATATCCCGTCTTGTAGAAAGAGGGTGAGATAAGAAAAAGTTTTTAGTTTTCATTAAGACAGATGTTGGACATGCAATTAGACTAAGCAAATCTTCTTAAAACAGAGCGGTTTTGATAATGGCCAGGATTGATATTATCTTAAAGACTTGGTTTCCAAGCTCAAGGTAACGCTGATAGTTAATTTTTTTTATTGGTAAGGGCTTGACTCTACTTTCTGCTCTGGTTCAAGATAATATTCACTAAAAGTAAAACTCATCGACAAGTTACAATTCGTATTGGACTTTGGAGTCGAAAGCAACTAGAAAAGTAACCCTATGTGATAGTTTTTTACATTCGTATTTTCAACTTTCCTTCTAGCTCAACTCGCATTGAAGAAAATCTTGTGGTAAAAGCTTAAACTTTTCTAAGTAACCTTCAGTACTGCAAGATATAAATATATAAATGCAATTGATTTACGTTTGTTAACTGGAAAATTATATTGTTTACCTTGAGCCACCTGATACTAAATAAAAAATACCCAGTGTAATATGTAATTGAGTTAAAGAGTTCTCCACGCTTGTTGTTGATTTTTCAAAAAATGTATGCGATTCTCCTGCTTTGACTCGTTTTATTGAACAACTAAAATCTAAAATGTAGTCCATTCTTAGAAATTTATCAGAAACGATACAGGATAGAAGAATCTCTACTATTTAATGAGTGGTTTTCCCAAGCTGCTTTTACTCGTAGTAAGAGCTTGTTTAAATTTGCATGAGATCGAGATGAGAATCGGATTATTCGTTGTTACTGGTAAAAGGTATCATTATTTTGTATTATCAAGCTTGATAAAACAACTTGCTTGCAAAAGTTAACTTAATCTTTAAGACTAAGATGTAACTTAACCGAAACCGTGGGATAATTATCAAAAGTCTTAGCTATTGTAGTTAGGCTTTACAAGGCTCGGCTATCTCACATTATAAATTCAAAATGCGTTATTGCAATAAATGAATGTGTTAATTTAAAAAAAATGGTTTACTTCTGCTCTGACTATTGGTGCAACAAATTGTATCGACTGGACAAAAAAATCATTTGACTTCTGCAAAAATTCGAGTTTTGCTTGAATTGACTTCACCTTTCATCCAAAACCACAAAACGACTTGGCAAAAGCCAAGATACATTATTATATAAACTCAATAATTACAATTAAATTTTCAAATCGATAACAACATGCTATTTATTTTGTGCTAATGCGCTAAGATTTGTTATCTTTTGTAACGTAACAAGTAACATCTATTTTATTTATTGTAAATCAAATAACTTTTTAAGGTCAACTGGCCAAAATGTAAGGTAATTCAAGTAAATTTTAAGTGTGGTAACAATTTGAGCAGATGAATTGTCGTTGCCTTTGTTAGTTCAATTAAATGTCTATTTTATCATGTCTATATCGTGTATCGTTTGCAATATTCTTTGAAAACAAAAAATAACTCTTACGCAGAGTTAAAAGTTTCGTTTCATACAAAGCTTCTTTAAAATAGAGACTTTAAACGTAGCTAGTTATTCTCATGTTTCGAATTTTAAAGAGTTGCTCAGTTTTGTAATCGAATACATAAAACCGAAGTCATGCCACCAAGAATTACATGAAAAAATACTTAATACGAATATAAAAAAATAATAATTAACAAAAATGCATTTTCAAAACGACCAATTTGAACTTTGATCCAAATATTTTAGAAGTATTCTCCATACTATAAAACTACTCTTAGGCACGTTTCTGTAATTTCAGTTAATGACTATTTTCAATTTAGTCACCAAGTTGTTTTAATGAACAATCTTCATGAGCTTATGAAAGCATCTTTATTGCTTTAATTACTTCAGACGGTATGTAATATGGATATGGTTTTTGAGGTATACCAGCCGTCATTTATCCAAACCATCAAATACTTTCTAACTTCCAACATTTCAATTAAGTATCTTTATTGAGCAATAAAACATTTTCGCTTCATTCAAATTGGCCTGACCCTTAACCTTGCACCATCAGTTACGCCTGATTTAATTATACATGTGTAAAAGTCAAATTTTGCAACTATATCGTGAATGGTGACGAGAGTTTGTTAGACGTACGTATATTGTAAATTTGTGAATGATTTCATTCCTAATCTATACACTACAAGATACCTAATTTAAATAATAATGTGAGTTTTGTATTCACACATTGCTGTTACAACCCCCATTTGCTACTTTTTTTATTCGACACTTCATAGATTTTTATCCCTACAGATTAATGATCTTCGACATGTTTTTTTCACCCTGTTTTATCAACTCACCTAACTAATTCGATTCATTTTCACTATACTGGTTTCCTATCAATCAACTCCTTTTTTTCTCATGCGAATTTTTCTCGGGTACGCATAAAAGTTTCAGCCTCTTAAATCTAAACATCATATTAAAATTAAAGTAATTTGAATGATTGTGAATTTTTAAATTAAGTTCAGTAGCTTGATTTTTAAGAATATATGGTCAAGATGACATGGAAGTATCCTATGATCACTCAGTTGATAGGGTACATAAAAGTAAAATTTTATTTGTTTGAGATAGTTGTGCTAAAAGCAGACTGCAGTTTGTAAAGATATCCAATCTATATTTTCTCAATCATACATGATTATATGTCTTTCAAGTGGCTTTAATGCTAAGGTATCGACTAAAGTATGATGTCTAATGTATTCGTATGTACCAATTTACTCCTTTATGCTCCACAATTCATCTTTGAACAAGGTTAAATATAAAGAAAATAAATAGAGATCTTCCTTGAAACGCAATATAATTTCATTTATTTGCAAGGCAATATCAATACGTCTATTTTCATCAAATATAACATTCACTCCATTTGTTTTTACCATCCACTATTCAATTTATCAATGAGCTAAGGACAGATCTAGGACACGGAGAGTCGCCGTCGGAGACCCGATTTTTTTATTACCTTTATCAATAATTTCACAAAAGGTAATTATTTGTTTAATTCGATTTAATAACATAAAAATCATTGGTTTCTCATTATTATTAACACATAACATGTTATTCTACGCAATACTACTTTTAATAGAATTATGTGATAGTAAAAGATACTGAATATAATACCTCATCTTCAGTCATTAGGCAAACCTGAATCAGTCACACCACCCGACCCCAAAGTTTTCGTTCTCAAAAGGGTTTCAAAAGTTATTTACTAAAGATACCCAAATAATCTTTCCGTACCATTGTCAGTACTGTCTGATGTGATGTGTATTCTTGTTTTAAAAAAAGGATTATGCCTATCACCTTGATTTTTTTGAATCAATAGTCCTAGTTATTCCGTAGTTATTTGTTAATTGATAAAAGTCTTATGTATGTTTGTAATTGTAATAGTAGCAAAAACAGAGTCAGTCGTTCGATAGAAAAATTACGTACATTATAATACTTCAGGTATTTGTGTAGTATCACAGGTTCAAACAGATTGAAAAAAATGTAAAAATTTAAGCTACACCATTTCCATTAATGATAAAATCCATTTAACTATCAATAACTCTAGACAATTTCACTTACATTAGTTACTATTACTAAACTCCTTAGAACCTTATGGGAAGGTCGGATTTCAGCCCCTTTTCTGCATTTAAAAGCTTATCTACAATGATACTACGCTTTTTAATAGAAAGAGATGGAAAAGGAAGAACACTTGGTACTTGGCTAGCACTTCTACGATGTCTAATAGAATTCTGATTAAATTCAGGATAACAGTTTCCATTATGACCCTTAATTTGCCCTTCAGGGCACCTGATCGTGGGGGTCCACATGATACTTCTTCCACTCCTAATGACTTTTGTATTGAACATAGGGTAGCAGTCTCCATCATGACCTCTAATCTGTCCTAATGGACAAGGAACTTCCGGGGCGTCAAAGGTGCTTCTTCGATTTCTAATGGAATGGGATTGAAAGATACGGTAGCAGTCTCCATCATGACCTCGGATCTTCCCTTGAGGACAGTTTATATCCGGAATGAAAAGATGCTTTCTCTTATGTCTTCCATTGATTCGGGGTTCGGGAAATGGCACCGGTTTAGGAAGTGCATTAACCATTGTTGATGTACTGCTACCACTACCAAAAAGTGGCGAGGAGAAAGTCATCAAGAGTATAACTGATACAAGCACAAGGCTATTCATGAGACTTAACACGCTTGGGATTGCCATTGTAAATCTGTGGTACAAAAAATATACAGCACTTTGTTAGTTTACATAGTATAAGATGTTGTTTTTGTTGATCCGGAGATCATGCAGAATGTGACGGAACATAAGATTGTATGGAATTGTGAGAAGACTTACGGATTGGATTGGCAATTGGAGACTGGAAACTGTGTGAAAAGTAGGTAGTTTGTTTTGATAAATTTATCTTGGAATTACTCGAACTCGTTGCCTTTGTTCACTTGTTTTGTGTATGTTTGTATGAAAATTTCTAGGAGTTTTCCAACAAGTCTATTGTTTGAAGATCTCTTGGATTAACTTTTACTATTGCTGATGAGATGAGACTTCTTGGGTTGATTTGATCTCAGTGTCTTTTTAGTCTTCACCGAACTGCAGTTGGTTGAGAACTCCGTCCAGAAGAATGGCAACTGATGGCTTAAATTGAATTTATCGAAGCTCTTCTTATTCTGGTGGGAAGTTAAGGTTGATAGTTGATACTTGCTGTGGATCTTCTTGCTTCTTATATTATACTTATAATATTATCTCCTTGTACCGTGTATAATATCATACGAGAAGATTTTATATCATTATATTATATTGTAAAACCAAAACCAACTTAACAAATGTTAGATTAGTAAGTTAGTACTTTTGTGTAAGTTCATATATAATGTAATATAATAATCTACCTCGGTTAACTTTTTATTTTATTTTTTATAAATTATACTTTATATCTTTCAATTCTCTGCCAATCCGAAGTTCTGTACTATTTAATTTTTTATTTCTTGTATATAGCTGTGAGAAATTTAAATTACAATCGAAATATAAAATCTGCGAGGGATGGTACCAAGGAGTACTAAGTCAGTGTGATCGTATCAATTGCGAATGTGATTTTGGTACCTGGTTCACCTCCCTTAAATACTATTGATTGTTACTGCAACCTAGTCGGGTTTTGGAAGTTTCAGTATTATTTTTTGTAGTGATAACGTCAAGTTTTTTTTCAAAAACTTTCCAAGATAACTTAAATATTAGTAGTTACCTTATCATTATCATCTATGATTGTAGTGCAAGGTATGTATAACCCTGACTAATACAATATTCAATTAGTAAGCCGGTCGGATATGGCAAGTTAGTCATCCCTCTTCTCTAACTCTCGATTCCCATGCTTGGAAATGGGAGATGGGATAGAATCCTTAATTACTTCTAAACAATTAAATGCTCTGGACAGTATAGATGTATGCAGTGTTATGCATAATTTAAAATATAGCAAAAATATGAGTTTAACTGAAGTGATTCAGGTATTGCAGAGTATAGATAAATTTTCTTGTAATACATCTAAAATAACATGAAAGTGCATGTACCTAATTCTGTTTAATACTTAATCTGAGTACCATACAACATACAAGCAGTAAAGATATGAATATTTGTGTAGGCTTTGAAATAATTGTTCCATTAAGTGAGATGCACTCACTTTCCCATAAACTTCTCTTCTTAAAGCATTGGTCATAGTTTTGGTTAGTCCTCTTAACTTCTCAAGTAATATCTTAACTTCTTCCAACTATTTTATCTCTTCTCTCTACCAGATTACAATGAAAAAAGTTAGGCTAGGACATAAATTAATCTAGCAATAGAGTGTGCAAATTTTCTCTCGTCCCATACATCATACAAACTTAATCAGTTTTAAGACTAACCTTCTAATAACTTTAAATATCAGTTGAACTATGACAGCAGAATGATGAGAGAGAGGTTCGGTTGGTATGTATTATGATAATGATGATGATGAGACAAAAACCTTTATCTTTTTACCTACTAACTTACATATTATACGCTTGCTTGCTTAGTTTATGTATTATAATGATTAATGAAGGATGACATGAAGGATTATATGAAAGTTAGTACTAAAGCAGCTAAGTAAGCACTTGCCCCATTTTTACCCGACCATAATTGGTCCGATTTCACATTTCCTTAATTGTTCACAAGATCTGACAGTTTGAGAGCTTATCCTGTTCCCTGTTCTATTATTGGCATACTGTTGTGTACTTATTGATGTAGTGTAGTCCCACGCGAACTAACTAGGCCAATATGTTCAATATATCACAATGATAACATTATTCCGTTTTAATTTTTAAGTATCATCATGAATGAAATACAACTAGCATCATTTGATAACTATAACTGAGCTAGTAAAAAGTTGGAAACCCCTCCGGTCATATTCCTTGTAGGATCTAGAAATTGGGATTTTCGTAGACCAGCAAAAGCCCGCAGGATGCATGCTTTTTGCATTAATTAGCTATTCTTGGAGTTTTTAGGTAATATTTGCATTTACAGACTAAAGCTAACTTAACTCCAGGATGAATTCATTCCGTTTTAAAAGGTTTGGCTTACTCCTTAGATGGTTGAGGTAGGCGCAGTTCCAGGAACATCTGTCATTAACATGACAATGTCAAAAAGTAGACTTCAAATGGCACCAGCTACACACTATACATTTACACATCATCGTTCAAGTGTTGATTCAGCAAAAAAAAATTCATAGATATTTGACTTTATCTATTTATGTTTTTTACAGATTTAAAATGACGCATCTGAATTGTAGTAGTACTCAAAATCTTTTAATTAATAAAATCAATCAAAATCCTACTCATAAGGCAATTTATGAATGAATTGCTTTCTATTTGTAAACATGACAGAATCATTATGACTAAAAAAATGTTTGTGAGATAGAGCGTAGTAATTCGGCGAAACGATTGAATTCAGGTATTTCCCACAGCTGGCCCATCGATCATGATTAACTATATCAACAATCAGTCATAACTATAATACGTCAGTAAATTATTGTCTGTCATGTAACTATCATAATTCTAATGTAATAATAATATTTTTTTTTTAATGTAGAGAGCCGGTGAGATTTTAAAACTGAAACTACCAGAGTATCCCCATATGAAGCTTCACAGAAACGAAAAGTATTTGTTATGAAAATTAATAGTGGTTTGCCTTTAAATGGTACTTAACACCTTGCAAAGATAGACCCAGTACTAAAACTAATCTTCAAGGTACTAAACAAATATATAATCTTTAGGTAGTTTACACCTTAAATTATTTAGAAGCTAAATGCAGAAGTAAAATAAATTGAGAATGCATGCAGGTGTAAAACATAAAGTTATTTTTTCGCTATAGACGGATCTGTTGAGTTAATAGCTTTAGCAGTAGTTGTTTGACTTTTGTACTCACTCTTAGTTGATGAACTTGAAGAGTACCTGATACAACGGAGCTATTATAATTTACAATTATGCAATTTGATATAAATTGCGAACCCCTCTTCTAAGATTTATTAAAATTTAAAAAAATTGCAAAAATAAAATAAGAGTTTATTAGAGTAGAACCCTTCTGGGATTTGTATATGCGTAGATTCATGAAAAAAGAGTTCTTAGAACTGCATGGACAATTACAATTTCAGCAACCACCAGGTACTATTTATTTACTTGTTAAAAGTTGGTGATTGTTAGTTTGCAAGTACAATTATTTTTCCAGTATTCCAGTTGTGGCAGTTGTATGACAGCGAAATGATAATAACAAAATAACAAAGGGAATTTTCCTTAACATTTATTATATAAGAAATAATATTAGAAGATGTTAGTTTTGCTTTTAATCTACAAGTGGTCCATTAATAAACTTTGTAATAATGTTGGGGATTGGCACAGCTAAAAAACCCAGATGATTTTTTTGTAAAATTTTATCTATCAATCATTATAAAAATTGTTTTTTATATAAAAAAAATGCATTGTAAAAATTCCGGTTAACTAAGTCAAGGAAATGAGTCTATTACTTCAAATGATTTGACGTCAATCAAATCAGTTTATTTCTCTGAAACAGTACGGTTATAAAATGGTTTGCTGCTATTAAAGTTAATTTAATTAAAAAATCTATTTAATACTTGATTCTAACAGCTGGGTGATAACATTAGTACACCTCGACCAAAGGTTGAAAGTTTCTAAGAATGACAATAATTTAAAAAGTAAGAATAAATAAAAACAAAAAAATATTATTGTGCCTCTCTGCTTTGAGCGTGAAGTTATTAGTCTATTGGATTTACAACCATGATTGACTATTTTCTGCTGAAGAAATTAAACCCAGACTTGCCATGGGCGATTGATTGCAGACTGGTTTAATTATTTGTCGAGTAGGGGAGCTAAAGATTTATAAGAATAACTAGGGACAGCCCAGAGGTGTATTGAATAAGAAAATGAATATTACTTAATTATACATGGCCCTTTGATTGTACTTCTCCAGTTATTAATATTATGCTCTCATACCTGTTTTAAATAAAAACTTATTTCATCGGTGGCTTAACCTTTTGGTTGCTTAAGGTGATATTGATAATGAAATGGTACATTATTCAATTTCTGGAGAAACTCCACTACTGCCTGGAGAT
>JAQFYJ010000334.1:0-14536 GCA_034694685.1 Isotoma anglicana | reverse complement strand
AGTAGAGTGTAAGAAAGAATTGTAATTATGTATTATATCCCTATGTTTTTAACCGATACCTACTGAATACCCAATGAAGAAATCTTTTTTAACAGTAAAAAAGCATGTACCATATGTAGGCAAAGAACCGATGAAAAAACAGGCTATAGTTATGGCAGACTTTATTTTTATTAGAATTCAGTACCTGTGAATTCAATAATGAGTCCAACTCTAATTTCAACAGACAGTTGAGCAAACGAGTTTCTTTTTCAATTATTCCTCCAAGTTCTGAAAACAGTTTCACACTTTCATCCTTTCTTCACCATCACGTTGGGCACCTGTGTCAATATTGATGTTTGTGATTAGATTAACTATCATCACCTTCATTCAACATCACCCAAGCCTACCTAGGAAAGATAGGTAGAACTATTCACTTGTTTTACATTCCCCCCAAGGCTTATAATAAATATTTGTGAACAATGTGTGTACATACTATCTCTTACTTAAAAGTGTAACCTAGCTCTAAATTCATTACAACGTGACCTTTCGCTTTCTCTATTGGATCGCTTGGGCAAGCGATTCTTTTTTTTGAGCTGGAACTTCAATGTATGTGAGTGAGTGAAAGCATCAAAGTTTACAGAATACTGAATTACGTCATTCCATACACACAGAGAGATCAAACTAACCGAGGCAGACATTAGGTATTTGAATTGAAAAGGGCCTATGTCAGTGACTTGGAGTGGGTAGAATTGAAAAAATTATGTGAGAAAGGTAACAAATTAACAAGCGTGAAATTCCTATTAGAAAACATACATTTTGTCTGTTATCATTGAAATCATTAGTAGAGCCTTTGTAAATTTTTACATGACAGTTGGTGAAACATGAGAATGGGAGAAATGTATGAGTAGTACGTACGTCCTCTGATTATGTTGTTATGTAGTGGAAAATTGTGAAAATACCTAAATGTATATTTATTCTGTGTAGATGAGTAGGTACTAATGGAAAGTTCGAACTAGTCTGCTAGGTATCAAGTCACATCGGATACGCTGACAAAGGAGCCTTGCAAATCGAATTTCATTTTACAAAAAGCCTTGTTCAGCCAAAGGACCGTAAATCAATGGGAGCAAATTCTCTACCATTCTTCTTATACTATTGCTATTGGATTGGAGTATGCTCTTCCATTTCACTTTTTAGTGAAAAGCAATTTGATACAAGAATGACTAGCTTTAGAAATGGAGCGAGTACAGTATATTCTGCAATATGTATAAAAGGTTATATTTTGTGCTTTCTGTAGAGGATGAAACCATTTAAATATTTCCATAATTAAATATTCGATTGAATTTCTATCACAAAATTCATAGTTAAATGGATGTAAGAGAAAGTAAGTGAACTGGCTGAGTTGGCTTTTTGCGGCATATACATATTGACACTAAAATTTCAGTCGATTTTACTCTTGATACTAAGAAAAAGAACCCAGAAGTATATGACAATACAAAATGATTGTGCAACCCAACCAAATTCTCTTTATTTTGTAAAATTAACTATGTTCTGTTCACTTACACTGGAAGTGAGTAAAATAAAAGAAGAAATCCATGCAATCTACGTTCTTTTCTTGTTTCTTCTGTTTAAAAGGAAGCATAACCAAGAGACAAGAAGGAGAAAGGCAGGTCTTGGTAGTAATACGAGGCAATTTTCTTGAAATAGAGTGCAAGTGAATTTTCGTACTCCGGTAGGAATAGGAGACACTTAAAAAGGTGCTTTTGCTTCACAATCCATTTACCTCCAAGTCATTTCATTTAAACAAGTTGTGAATTGAGCTTTTATTGTCTACCTTTATAATGGGAGAACTACTTCACATGACTCTATGTCATTTAAAAATCCTCTCCCTTGTGACATTCATGTAAAATGGCCCTATTTTCCACGTCCAGATGTAATTCACAAATTTTATATTATCCCCTTAAGTACCTACCTACTTATTAATCCTAATGGTAGTTGAGTCTACACTTTATTCGAATATTAATGTCTATGATTTTAATGCTAGATAGACTCTTATTTATAGGGTTCAGTGAAAATTATATTCTACTCTGACGTCAGGTAGTAAGTAAGGAGTTTTAGTGAGAGGTATTCACTATGCATGTGTATGTGTGTGTGTCAGTAGGAACCATGAAAGTTTTAGAGGATATTAGATGATTGATCTAAATCGATTATTTAGATCTAAGGGTTATTGATCCAAATTGACAGAGTGGATGAAATATGGGACAATCTGGTAAGTACTTTAGGATTCAGGTTTTTGAGGGGAATAAAAATTAAATTTATATTTTAGAGTGGCAAGTTCTTCAGGAATGAACTTTCTAGGTATATTTCCCCTTCATCCGTGTCCACATGCAGAGTAAATTATTTATATTTGGAATAAAGTTCACCACAACGTACTGTTGCAACATAACGTAGGTAATATAATAATATCATTTCTGGGAAATGGAGGGCACAAGATCTGGTTTATGTCTCCAGGGTGTGATTTATATTCATGCTTTTTACAGAGGATGGTGTTTAGGAAGAATCTATATGTACAAATGTGATATAAACTACGGAACTGACATCCATGCCTCTAAGCTTTGTGTCTGAAAGATGAGACTATTTTCATTTATTTTCCACCACTAACTCTGTCTACCAAATCCATAACTAAAGGTAAAAGCTGAAAAACTTGCCCTTACATAATGTAGCAAGGTTAAACACAATTTCAGTATGTAGTAAGTGGAGCGGACTAACAAATAAAACTACTAGGACATGTAATCCAGCAATTTATTCTATTTATCAAGGAGTAAGAGAGAAAACCCACCAAGTAGCACTAGTCCAAAACCCACTACTTTTTGGCTCAAATCCACTGAAAAGTCAATAATCCTTTACAAATTGTAAAGGGTGTCATGACGGTGTCATATATGTATCTCCCTCTAATATGTGAATATGCCTAAATGAAGCTGTTCTTCATATGATATTCCATTTACGTTTCATTTTCTACTCTTATCGCTAGACATTCCTCCAGTCGTGCAATTTATTAGTACATAAATAGCGCATTGTTTTAGATGAGTTTCGCATATTGGATAGACAAGCACATAACAAGATGAATTATGTGTGCTTAGTAAGCAAACTTTGTCTATCTTATTTGATTATAACTAGGATCAAATGGATGATTTGCTTCCGTGGCTACAATTTACCTTCCGCAATTACTGCACTTGTATACACACATCTAGTGTGCAAATATACATTTTATCTCTACTCTACTCCTACATGTATACCTTAGGAATCCCTGTTCACTCTTTGCACTTAATATTATTGTTAGAGGCTTTGCGATTTCACCATACTCTTGCTTGAAGGCATTTGACTGCTCATTTCAAGCTATAGAATTTTTTATACTTTGTCAATGTTATTAACACATTATTTTTTCGATTTTATTATGTATTAACCTTAATAAATTTTTATTCGTTGTTTGCATAATATTTTGTGTGTGGGAAACATTTTAGAATTGATCTTTTTGTTTTTGTATCAAACGTCTAAGTTACAAAAATATTTATACAGTTTGATTCTTTTGTTCTTTTTTAATTCTCAACATAAGAAACTGAAAGAAATAAAAAACAATAGAAAATAACTCAATGAAATGATTACTTCCTATTGTGTTTGATTTACAAAAGATCTTACAAAAGATTTCGTATAGTTTTATAATATTATTTAATTCATTTATTAAAGAATTTGACATGAATGAGTAAGATTCTGGTTTCATTTAATTAGAATTTTCTAGAGGTTGTAAATTCATGAATTCTAATTTACAAGTTTAGAAATACCGAATTCAGAAATAGAATCGTATCTATGTATCTTGCTGCTTTTTTCTGTCCCATGATTAAAATTGTAGAAATACGAATGTGAAGTTCATTTGCATACCATAAAGTGAATGAATGCATTGCTTTCTTTTTCATTTTGTATTGTCAACAAATTCCAACCGAACTCCAGTTCCTACTGTAAAGAACAAACTATTTTAATTTCCGAAGAAACATTCAGTGTTGGATAAAATGTGTGGGATTGTTTTCTAAGAAATCGCTTTAAATTATGTAATGGAATCAAGTCGCTGACTAATAATTTAGGTGCCATTAGTAGAACTAACATGTTCCAGTGTAACCCTTTTTGGTGTTCCAGTCAGTAAAAGTTGTCGTAATAGTTAGAATGTTTGAGCTCTGACCATAACTACCATTTTGGAAGCAGCTGGTGGCAGTAAAAATGTCCTTTTGTTGATTACTATCGTCCTCATAGAAATTTAATACGCATGATACCCATATAGACACATTTATTACTGTAAGTTGGCTACTTTAAATGGACTAGAATATGTGACCCGGTGCTTTTATCTTATGAAATTTGCTAGCTCATCTTGCAATTAGTTCTCTCACGTCGTATTCTGTTCCCCTGAGTCTGAGTACTTCTCTGTAATACCAGAATCTTGAGTACCTCAGCCGAGTAAGTGAAAGCGATTTGCTCTAGTGGGTCTCTCTATATGCGCTGGTCTGGTCTGGTGCAAGTACTTACGGAGATGGTAATGCAAACTAAATTGAAGGACAGTAACTTTTCTCTCTGTCTTTGTGGCTCTGTTCAAGTGATCTTTACAAGTTGGAAGAAGTTAGATGCATAAATAATCAATGTTTAATGACTCCTCAAGTGGGCTTACTCAAATTATACTTGAAATGTCTTCGACTTTCCCACTACTGCAATCCCTTGCAATGACGTATTCGAATGCAAAATTTAGTTCAGGACTGTACAAGTTTACAAACTATTATATGTTCCACCGCATGACCATGACCACTTCGAATTTAGACTCAATACTATAATGTACGCTGTTGTGACTGTTGATTTTAAAGTTAAAATAGTACTATTTTCACATAGTGTGTTATATGTATCCATATTCATTAGGGTTACACACATTTAGGTAGTGGCCTATGGTCAGTGTTGATGGATTATACATGTATCAATTAATCCATGCTCATCTCAGCGGACAGACGAGCGATGGTTATCACTTTATGTTATGCAACTACAAAATGCATTCTGTCTACCGACTGTGCAAACGTGTCAGAGAATATTGATAAAGTTCTCTGCAAACGTGTAAATGATTCCAAACCATTTGTCACAAATATGCATCTTCCTAACATTCTTATTTAGAAATATTGCATAACGTAGTGTAATTGAAATTCCCTACTTTCTCTACCGTTTATCTTAACCTATTGTATTCTCCCTTGTTTAAAGTTCATTAAATGTCAAATTTAAATGGGAGCATCTGGTGAAGGTATAACAAAGATTGTGTCATGAATGAGTAAAATCATCACGATTTCCGAGAGCTTCAACTGTTTGTACTCTTCAGTAAAAGTCATTTATTATACAGGGAATGGAATTTACCGCTACTTCCATTGTCATTCGGGAATGTTGACAGCAGCTTTTCTCTTTCTCTCTCTCTTCCGGATGGAAGCAGAAAGGTAATCTGGGAAGAGCAGGCAGACACACACTACTTTATTATATTGCATTGAAAGTACTCGTTGGTAGTAGAGCATTTTCGGATTTACAAACTAGAAGCCAAAAGGTAAACGAGAAAATAGGTAGAAGAATTACAGAGAAGAGAGAGAGAGGAAGGTAAAGGCAAAGGAGGACAAAAACGAGTGTTGAGGTATTTGACGGGACATGAATTTACGTGGAATCCACTTCTCCCTGTGTATGCCTGTAACTATACCTAGGAGAAGTACCACTAGAAGGACTGCCTACCTGTAATATACGTATCTCCTTTGTGATTTGATCCTATTCAATACAAATAATGCTACCACTAGACAAGATCTTTGGATCTTTGTTGAGCATTTGATTTTGCATAGAAAGAGAATAAATAACTGCGGGCAGGTTTCCATGTCTTGAATGGGGTGTAAGATGTGTTTTCCACGTAAGGAGGAATTCAACCAGGGAAAGACATTTTACTCTCTCTCAGCCTTTTCAGTCTAAGTATTAGATCAAAGTCGATTCCAAATAGATAGGGAAAAAGGACAGTCAAGTCAGAGCTTTCTTTCTTTCCTTCCGTCTGCCATTTACAGGAAACTTTCATCTAAAAATAAGCTATGGCATTGACAAAGCTCTTCTTTATAGAGGTACTTGTAGACTTCAAATCCGCTATGATATTTGCAATACGTATTTAATATCATTCTTATTTGTATTGCATATAAGCTAGGGGTAACGTAGTGAAAGCTCAATTGAAGTGTGGAATGAAAGTTGACAGGGCTGAAGAAAGCGTTGAGCCAATACCATTTCTGGTGTTGGAGTCAATCTTTGTGTGTGTGTGTGTATGTTTGACTATTATAAGTGAGCTATTTAAAGGTATAACGAAAGCATGTGTGTAAGTAACTTAGAGAAAGTAAGCAATAGGAAAGTGTAGTGTACGTACGTATTACTTTACAAATATTGCACAATTCCACTAGATTTTACTTCTTACCTTACCTAGTAATTTAATATTAGGGTGGTTTTGTTGGCAGTGGTGGTAGTTACGAGTTACATCCCTCTTGGCTGTATTGTAATGTTACCTTCACTTAAATGATTGTGACAGTCTGGCAGTGACACTCCTGGCATTTGGTATGCATTTAAACGGTGTAAAAAGTAAAAGAAGCTCAATGTATATGGTTTAGACTACAAGTTCAACTACTGCGGTACACTACAAAAATAATATGTGCATAGATGATGACGAAGTCGTTTCTTATGCTTGGAAATATTACTTTTGGTATAATATAACAAAAGTAAGCTTTGTCTATAGGAATAGTAGACTGGTGGTAGAAGTAACTAGACCAGACCACGAAATTCATACTTTGATCGATGAAGATTTGGGGGATTTTACATAGAGGGGTTGTGCCTTGCGGGTGGATAGAAAATCGGTCTTGGCACAGGCAGCAGGGATACTTCCGTGCTTGGCAAACTTCCAAGAACTTTCTCTTCCATCTACTATTACTGTGTGTGCAGCTTGGGCTTTCGTTTCTCTTTTCTTACCACCGAATTTCCTAACACACATAGTCGACTCATACATGCAGGCTAGGCAGGCAGTGGTAGTTTGAGTGATACATAGTAGTAGTAGTAGAAGAAGTCGAATATATGGAAGAAGAATTCCTCATGCTTTTGTTGTGCCAAACACAGGATTCTTCAGAGGTTGAAGAGTTTTCACAGAAATACAGAAAGACAGAGATGGGAGAGTTCAATTGAGCGAGCGCACTCCAAGAAAGAGAGAGAGACCAGCAAAACTATGTGTAACACTAAGGACAAAAGAAAGGAGGACGGTGATGACGAAAACCACCACTGCCAACCTAGCATAGCAAGCATACCACTGCTTTATTTCATTACTTTCTCTAAACACTAAGGTTCAAAGTGAATTAACACCCAGCACACTATCATTACAATGAATAGAGATGAACAAATTCCTTGACCATTTAATTCTCTCTGCTTCCTGGTTTCTTCCTTTCTCCCTACCACTGCTGACTTGTCTATCCTTCTAACAAGTAAATTACTGAATTTTATGCTTACTTCATTTCATATGCATGAAATATTGGAGGAACAAAGCATCCTCGAGGCCTTTAGCTTATACATAGAACAGCAGAGACCTCAAGAGAGTCTATGAGTTCAAAGTCTGGGGGTAATGTTGACGTGATCAAAGATAACAGTCTAGAAATTACAATCAACTGAAAAGGATGATGATGATGGCAGTGGTGGTGGTTGTACGTGAGAGGCGGAATTTCATTTCGTTTCTCATTCCAATCCTATGCAATGCCTAATATGTATTTCTAGATCAGAGAGGACAAATCGTCTCCTATTCCAGAGAGCTATCTCAAGTCAAATCTGCCAGTGAGCATAACATCGTTTTAAACTTGAATAGGATGACACGGTAAATGTAAGAGTGGAGTAGTGTGGTCTACCTCTTATAGTTAATGTGTTCTATATGCAGGAGCAAACTGTGTGGCTTTCTTTGTCCGAGACTATCTCTATTTCTGAAGAAAGTCAAAAGTGAAGGTCAGGAGAGGACTGACTAGATGATTCCCTTTAGATAGTTTCCCTTCTTTATGCTGCTAGTACCCTTACATTGTTTCTGATGTTACCACTGCCAAAGGCAGTCACACACCATCGGGTATGCACCAACAGTTTATATGCAAACTACGAAGTGAGCTATCGTAACCAGATACCAGAGAAAGATAAAAAGGCTTTTATTTTATGCCTTTGGAGAATGTGAGTTTGAAGCTTTGTTGGTTTCTGTTCTCAACTTCTGGTACGATCATAAAACCACAAAAGTATATAGCTAAGGGGCAATAATGATATGGAATCGGGATAAAAGCTCACTCATAGGTACGTTTGCCTTTTGGTTTTGAAAGTTTAGCAGGATGATAATATCATGTGATACGGAGCCATAAGGAAGGAGAGAGAGATGAGAGGAGGGATGAATGGTGGTAATGAGGTGACACATCAACCTATGAAAACATCTGTCCGTCAAGAAATTACATTCGAAGGTAGTAATAGTCAGATGTAAGTCACAGTGTGGAAGTAGTTCGTCGGTGAGTAGGAAGTGGGTAAACAAATACTTTCAGGATGGTTGGTTATGACATTTTCCTCAAGAGTCTAAACTATCTGTAGACTTTCAGTAGTACCAAAGGCATTCAGCACTTTCACTTTTCCCAAGAATGGAAAAGGATCGACCCTCTTTTCAACTCACATACAATTTTCTACTTTTTCCCATAGTTAGCCACTTTGCTTTTGGTTGGATGCAAAGACATGAGAAGACTCGTCGTAGTCTACAACGTGTAACTTAGGCAATTCTCTTCCACACTGGTACATACTATTACTAGAATATATACCCTCCGAGTGTACTGTATTATGCACTCTGGCTCACAGGGATATGAATGATACTACACACTGAAAATAATATTATACAGTGTAAATGTAATGGTAGTAGTAGCAGTACCTAATAAGAGTAGTACATGTACTAGTGGGTACACTATGGTTTCTACAATGTGCACTTCTAATACCACTGCACTATTTCGTACAAAATAATAATATATCTCCTTAGTCGGCCCGGTTCTTCCCTGCCATCATCCTCGTCCTTTTACTCTTTCTCTCTCTCGGCTGTGGGACTACTATAGGTACATGTCTTATGTATAATATTATGTCCTAGTCCTAACTGCTTTCTCTTGTCTGGTTATGGTTCGTTATTTCTACATGGTAAATGTGAATACTGTGGGGTTCTTTTCTCCCCGTGAACCAGCTGAGTTTTCTCTCTATCTCTTTACTTTACCGTCCCGACAGAGCAGCAGGGAGCATAGCACTCCCCACTTGCATTCCAGTTAGAAGGAAGGAGACGAGAGAATAGCAGAGTTTTTATATCACCACCAAAGGTTTACTTGGTACATATCTCGAGTAGAAAATCAGACTGGGGTTATTCATCGACCACAGTCATCCGTAAAGGAATGTATGAGATTATTGATGTCTTCCTTCTCTCTCTTCCTTCTCCAAGTATTTAACGGCCTGCTGCTCTTATCTATTGCATAGCTTTCATTTTTCATCATCGACTATCATCATAATCGTAAGCCAGCTTCTAAATTCATTACTTACCATGATTCATAAGCCTTCTCCTCATCCTTTATCTTTTTTATCAACCTACTTTCTCCATTAAATACCATGTACGCAATCAGAGTAAAAGCATCAGTTGTGTGTAATACTAGCTTACCTATTTTGTTCTTACTTACCCACTACATATTAATTAAGATAAGAGATATAAATCATTTAGCAATAAGTTAAGCATACTTTTCTTGATTCCTTTCCCCTGAGGTAAAGTAAAGAGAAAGAGAAAGAGAGAGAAAAAAATAATCCTTGTCGTCGTCATCAGTAAGAAATTAAAATTACACAATATGAGTTGAGCGAACGTATGCATGGCAATAATTCTAGAGCAATTATAGGCATAAGGTACGGATACAAAATCACCCTACCTAAACCTCAGCGTGTGTCGACTGTCGACAAGAAATAATTACACATTATACCTTTGTCCCAGACTGGATGAAGTATAGTATAGAGTATTAAATATTAATCATTGTAAAATAATTTTACGCATGGAACCCCACCCGCATTATCCCGTGCCAGCACCTTACTCAACTCTCTCCCATACTGAAGTATATACTTAAGTTGTTCATGACGGGACTCTTATCCCGATTGCGACATGACCGACCACTTGAGAAGGTTAAATTGTGCATGCATACTTGCTACTAGTAGAAAATCAAGAGCTATCAGATTTCTACCACCAGCAGTAAGTACTGGCAGATCCTTCCGTGGTTGTATACTCTACTCTCATTTTATCTATACACATCGGCAGGAGAGTGACTCGACCTGAAAGCACTACTACACTAACTCTTTAGATTTGTCTACTCATACTAACTCAGAAAACCAACTGCCTATGTATGTAGTAAGTATGTAGAACTACCTAGGAGTTGTACCAACCAAGAACCATGCAATGGGAATAGGATACTAGTGGAGAAAGGAGAACGGAGGAATTACTTAGTCCGTGCTCAGAGTCCGTTTACGTGCTTTCTCCATATACTATCAAGGCAAGTACCTTGGAAAGTACCTACAAATAATAGGAAAGCCCTTTTTAGTGATTCCTTTTGGTATGGTATGTGCATGCCCCTTGGAAGTAAAAAGAAGGGTTGAGCAGAAGAAGACAGCCTACAACTGCAGCAGCAGCCAAGCCAAAGTAGAGAGAGAGAGAGAGAGAGAGGGATATCAGCACGAGGGAAAGCTCTTTCCTGTATTCTGTACTCTAGTCAAGTAGTTCTAGATTCTAAATTCTAGATTCTAGAGCAGTTGTTAGTAGTAGTGAGAGTAGTAGTAGTAGTCCTCACTATGGTGGTGGTGGCACGTCCAAATAGTAGAAGCAGTTTCGTTAGTCTCGTCTCTCTCAACTAGCCAGTTTGTTTTGCTCTGTGCTCCCAGTAAGTTCTTTGGGCACTTGTCCCTCCTCTCTCTCTATATATATTTCTCTCCTTTCTCTCACACAACACCACACACATTTCTCTGTCTCTCACTTTCTCTCCAGCCCAAACTCTCTTTCCATCCACTTTTACATTAGTTACAAAGACTACTGCTTGTTCAGACCAGGAAAAGAAAGTACTGCCAACATCATACAATAGCGAGAAACGAAAGGAATTTTCAAATCAGACAGAGAAATTTTAGCCTCCTTCTATTTTCACTGTAATATTTGGGAGAGAAATCAAAAAAATCGCAGACAGAGAAGAAAACAAAAAGTCTGTCACTTCTCAGAGTAATACTTAAGTTAGAAAAATCGTACTGGTAGTGAGAGTACTTACTCTACAACACTGTCGTCCGTATTATACTTTCTCTTTTCTCCCCTACCAAACCAACCAACCACCAACCAAACCAAACCACCACCTTTTATCTCTATTTTCTTTTATCTTCTTTACTTTGCTTCTCCATCCATTGTGCTCTGATCATGGATTTTCTCGGTGAGTCCCCTACAAAATTTACTCCTTTAGTAGTATCGGGCTTTTTTCACTCTTTTTATTATTCCTCATCATTATCAACATCCCTTCTTTAAATACTCCACAACTGATTAATAAGTTCAAGTTAGCATTAAGATTTCGCAGTCATAGATGCAACTCTAGTCTTATAGTATCCATTCATAGAGATTGAGAGTAAAGTAGCCATCCATCCGCCTCGTCTGATTGTCACCTCATAATATACTACTAGTTCTTGTCATTGTCTCTCTGTGTGTAATAGTTAAGTAGTTTGTGTCTCGTGTGTAATCTTCGAATATTACCTAGATTTATATAATATATTATATAATGTGTGTTTGTGTGTGTGTGTGCATGGGTATGTGTATCAATAATATATAGGTGGTTGTATGCACTACAACACTAAAGATATTACTACTAAAAAGAGATTTTGTGGTCCACATGCCTAGTAGAAAATGATAGTGATAGTAGTTTTAGTCTCCTCACCTAATGAAAGTGCTTCTTGTGCTTGTGTACTATTATTGTTAGCAGTGCTACAACAAAAGCTAATCTTACAAAATATATTACTATACCCTATAAGGCTATAATATATTTACACATTTACAACTAGAAATAGTTGTGGTGGTTAGTAGTGGTACAAGTTTGTAGAACAAAGCAAACTACTCCTGCCATGTGAAATTACCAAGACTACAACTTCTTACCACTTCTCTGTTGTTGTAGTTTTTCTAGTTTTAGTAGTCACTAGTCCTTGTTCTCTTCTTCTAATAACTTACATAGTTTACTTTTACTATTTTAGTACTTTGTACTTACTCACGTTGTGTAGGGATTTATAAATATGTGAACTTTGAGTAGTTCTCTCGTCTTGAAATGTGCATGAGGGAAAATATTAGCTGATAGCGGCTTAACTAAGAGAATCCAAGTAACCCTAGTGTGTACTAACTCTTCTTAGTGTTGAAGAAAGCCAGGAAGAAAGCAAGCTACACGTTGCCCCATTAGAATTTAAATATCACATTAGGATTAGGGAATAGCTTCTTGACTCTCCCGTCATTCTGAATTACTTATAAGCCCTTCCACTCCTTTTTTTCCTTAGTCAATCGATTTCTTTCTTGCCTTATAGCTTAAGCTAGTCACTAGTTACTATTTACGATTGGCCTTGGTACGGATAATTTCCCTTCTCTTTTATCGTTTTACCACATTGCAACACACACGTTTAATAAAAGTTATATTTTACCCCGATTCATTCCTCCATAGTAAATTTTGTTCTCGCAACCACCGTCATTATTTCTATTATTTCTCCCTAACCTGCGTCCCATTTCATTCCTTTGAGAGTACAAATATATTTATATGATGCAATATTATAATATGAAAAAATAATCTGTGATATGCGTAGATGACGTGTAGTGCAATAGAGACGTTTGCAACTTTATTTGAGAATTGCGGTTTTTTTCTTTATTTTTAGTGATTTACAAAATGAATTGCTCAGTGTAATAATTTTTAGACGGTAGCTCGTCTTACTGATAGAGATTTGAAAGGGTTGAGATTTTATGTTTGATTTATAGACTGATTTATAGCTTAAAACATAAAATCACTCTTATTTATTTATTATTTAATGGGTTTGTTAAAATGGATGTTTTACTAAAAGCGATGATACCAAAATTTCGAATTTATTTTTAATTTCAAAAGTTTTTAAATAGGATTAGTTAGTGCCGAATTTATTTTTAATTTCAAAAGTTTTTAAATAGGATTAGTTAGTGCCTAATTTTTCTGTAATGATTTTGATGGTACAATAATTTATCATGAACACTTCGTAAAAAATTTGATTAAAAAATCATTTGAAAAAGCAAAACTGTGATGACTTAAAATCGATTGACGTAGTTTATGACATTGACCTTTGAGTTATGAAACGTAAAAAATGTAACCCTAAACATTTTCCCACAATCGTCCAAATAAAACATTCTCCATTGTATTTTAGTAAAAGCAAGATTAAGTGGTTCCTTTCAAGCACAAACTTCTGGAAGAAAGTAGAAAAATATAAATGTTTGTTGAAAGTCTTCACAAAATATTGACACTAGGATCAACTATACTTCGGTTTCTTCTTTATAATTGACAATGTTTTTTTATATAGAATATTTTGTTTTCCAATTCTGCGCTTCAGTTATGGGATGAATTTTTGAGTCGAGGAAGGAAGTGGAAGTATGATGTCTAGAAAAGAGGTTTCATAGCTAAGCTTTTGATTAGGTGTTTACGCATCACAAACGTACGATGCGATGCCAAGTATAAAAGGATATAATGGCTGTATAGAACTTTGGTAAACTGTTCCACGACCAAATCGCTTGCCGCTATCTCATAGTCACTTAGTAACTTTTCTTTACAAAGTTTATGGTGATATAGGATCGGTACGAATTGTTGAAATGGACGGTCTTTACTACTACTGTGTAGACCCACTTCAATAAGGTGTGAAGTGTACACTAAGAAAGTTTTCGAATAAGTTCTCACCATAAGTCTGCATTGAAGTAGTTGTATTATTTGTTGACAATTGAGAAACCTGTTACCATGAAGTGAAAGTTTTCACTGAAGAGCCACAACTGATGGTAACCTATTTGTACATCAGCTCTTTCACAAATTTAGCCACACATACAACAAATCATAAATAGAAATGTACACAAGGACAGCTCAGCCTGTGTAAGTATACTCTCATGTGTATCTCATCCGATTGTGATGTATTGTAAAGTAGGGATTTCAAGTTTATTTATTCAATTTCACAGCATACTTGATATAACTAAGGCATCAATGATGACATCCAACATGAAGTATTTAGAAAGAGTATTTGTAATTATACTAACAATGACATCGTGGTTGCATGGCCCATCTGCAACAATTATTATCTGCGGTTAAAATGAGTGCGGATGTGGATGCTATTTATTGCAGCTGTGCTAGGACTGTGATGTTTTGCAGTAATGCATCCACCTATTTGGTTGTTGTGTACACCTAGAGTTTCA
>JAQFYJ010000333.1:0-14557 GCA_034694685.1 Isotoma anglicana | reverse complement strand
AAAAACATATTGAACTGACTTCATGTTATGCAACAAAGATCCCTTAAATTTTACTTTTTTGTAAAAAAAACTTCACAAAGCCTGACCAAAACGAAGGAAGATTCAGTTTACAGATTTATTGCTTTTGAAATACTAAACTATACGAAACTATCTTGTTTTACGGTAAGAACAAATTTAAAAATCGTAATCCCAATATTAACAAATCTATTCTGACACGAGAAGTTTGTCAACTTTTAGAGTTAATTTAAAGCCCGTAAATCTCTCTTTTTTGTAAATGACTCAAGGCAGGTATGAAGACATTAAGGTTTGGGTGCCATGCAATAAAGACAGGACAATAAGAATAAGAAACCAACAAAAACGGACCGGAGCATTTATATTTCTTCTGATATTTGAGATTTTATTATTATAATGATTACAAGAAGGCAATTTACATTGGCGTTACGGTGTAATTATCCATAATCAGAGAAATAATCCTAACTTACTTAGCTTGGCCGAGTTAGTTGTAAGTAACAGCAGTAGTTGATGATAGTCGATTGTGAGAAAGGATTTTAGGTATTATTTCCACTGTTAAATGTAATGTCCGACAGACTAGGCGAGACGTGCCCTGCGTCTTACCCAGTCTGTGTGAATACTGTTCTATTTTTCGAAAGAAAAAATCCTATCAATTTTTTCACCTTTCCTTCACAATATTATTATTATTATGCATCGCTGCATTCGATCCGCATGATCTTTCTAGTTTAATTGCGTCGCCTGTTTCATTAAAATCGCCTGCGTTATTTTAAACAGGGGTACTTCGTGAGTTTCAAGTCCGTGGAAAATTGCTTTTGAAGTAAGGGCTTGATTGTGCTGGAAATAAAAAATAAGAAATGCAAATGGTGTGTTTAATGAAGCGTCTGTCTGATATATTATCTTGGTGTACTATAAGATCAACGACAGATTTCTTTAAAATTTTGATCACCAAAGTGTTGAAGGAATAAATGAAAATTTATGAAATATTGCATTAAAAAGACAAAGTTTTGAAATTTTGTTCCTACTAAAAAGTTTCTTAACAGCTAACAAATTTTATCATTTTAGTCTTGTGTTAGTTTAAGACAATGATAATACATGAATATTACCTTGTACTTCATGAGCTGAAAATAAATGTAAAGAAATGTTGCCTAGAGTAAAAGTAAAGTCAGAAGCTGTTAAGGTATCTAAATGGAATGAAAGTAGCTTTAAAGTGGGGTATAGAGAGTGCCGCCAAAGGCTTATCCATCATGTTAACATGCATATCTCCTAAGGTAACAACCGTATCCATTGCCGTGACTTTACTCCATGCACCTATGAACCACACTACCACTACCGACCACATCTAAAAATGTATCTCCGATATATTTTTTAACATTTGCATTACAATGGAATACATTTTAACAGGAACGATTGATACAAAAATTCTGATGCAATCTTAAAATTCGGATCACCTTATACCTTGAGTCATGTCATATTCTTGAAAACTTCGGTAAAAATTTTACAAATTGAGGTCTCAGTCACTCAATCTAAAAAGCAAAATTATCAAAAAAACCTTCAAAAAGTTTAACTTAATTTAAGACGTACGGTGGTACGTATAGGCTTCTAAACAAATAGGTACAAAAGTTTAAATCAATTACAAGAAACAACGAGGATTATAAACAGGAAGAGGTGCTTCATCTCTCTTAATACACCAGAGATAAGATTTATTAGACAAGACTGAAGGCACCCCACAGGATTGTTTGCTATAAAGCCTAATTTAATAGCAGGCTTTAGTTACTTTTCCAATAAATCCCTTTCGCTCTCAAGTGATAGTTTTTTTCTTCGTAATATTAAAGGAAAAACATACTGACTTTATGGGATCCAATTGTTCAGTTTGAACTAGGGCTTGAGGCTCAAATGATTTACGAGTCAAGTCCTCATTTTATTGTTCTCTCTTTTTATCAGTAGAAAAAGGACGGTTTTATTCACTTACAAATTACAATTATAAGTAAATTTGTGAAAAAACGGTGCACAACGGTTTCCAAATTTCAATGCGGTACTCAAATTTCAGGAAATTTATTGCTTTTTAGTGGTCTAGTTGTTCTGCCTTTAATTGGAAGAATTTTAATTTCGATATAATCACGATGGAGAACTTTTGTATAGGATGAATAAGGGTTGATTTTGACTTTGACCACGGACCATGGTGCACAGAGTAAACAGTAAATAAGTACATGATAGCAAAGTAAGGTAAAGTGCTGTGGGGATGAGAAGGGTGAAGACATCACAAAGAGTTGGCAGAAAATTGAAATTGTAACGGAGAGTGAAGTGAATCCGTCTCGATTGTTAGGTCGGAAAAGAGGATCATAACCAGAATAATGTAATATTTAATGGTGGAATGAATTCAAGGAAGAAGATTATATGAGGATTGACACACAGAGGCACACATCTATCACGTAGGTTAGGTGTGGGTACCTTTTGCACGTTGGTCTATGTTATATTTTTGTAATCCTCTTCTATAAAAGGCTTATTAGTCCCTGTTTCAGGATCAGGATGTCAGTAACATTTTTCCCTATTTACTCACTTCGCCTTCCCTTCTTTTGCCCCATACCAATAGAGAACTGGGAGGAGCTAGCACTTCTCCTCTTCTATGCTCTACGATGTTTCATTCAGTTTTCAGTTTCAGTAAGGCAAAGGCGAATTTAGTAATGCAAAAATTCTTTCTTTACTCCTACAAACTAACTTTCTTGCCTGAATGCCTATGTTATAAAGGCATTTATGTGTAACAATTCCATTGTGCAACAGTCAACAGTAGCTATCTGTTGATTTTTAGGTTCAACAATGTTTATAGATGAAAAAAAACTTTTAAGGTTATTTAGTTTCTTTTTTATGAAAAGAGAAGGTTGCAGGAAGGAGATGAAAGGAGAAGGTTTAGGAAGGTGATGGAATGATAAGGTTGTATATAGGAAGGAGATGAAAGGAGGTTGTAGGAAGGTTGATGAAAGAAGAAGATTATAGGAAGGTGATGGAAGGATAAGGTTGCAGGAAGGAGATGAAAGGAGAAGGTTATAGGAAGGAGATGAAAGAAATTTGTAGGAAGGAGATGAAAGGAGAATGTCGTATATAGGAAGGAGATGAAAGGAGGTTGTAGGAAGGTTGATGAAAGAAGAAGATTATAGGAAGGTGATGGAAGGATAAGGTTGCAGGAAGGAGATGAAAGGAGAAGGTTATAGGAAGGAGATGAAAGAAATTTGTAGGAAGGAGATGAAAGGAGAATGTCGTATATAGGAAGGAGATGAAAGGAGGTTGTAGGAAGGAGATGGAAGAAGGTTGTAGGAAGGAGAAGGTTATAGGAAGGTGATGAAAGGAGAAGGTTACAGGAAGGAAATGAAAGAAGGTTGTAGGAAGGTTGATGAAAGGAGAAGGTTGCAGGAAGGAGAAGGTTATAGAAAGATGAAAGGAGAAGGTCTCAAGAATTCTTTCTACAGATTACGAAAGCCTGTGGGGCAACAATCAGAGATTGGTTAGGTCCACATCCTCGGTAAATCAAATCTAATGTAAATTTAGCTGACGCCTCTGAACTCTGAACATTGTAACACCAAAGAAAGACTAGACTATGGCCCGGTGAGTGAAACCCAAAGATTCTAAGAGTCAGCAAGGTCATGATTTATCGCCGTGACCTTTGTAACTGGCGCTGATCCCTAGAATCGGTGGGTTTCACTCACCGGGCCATAGTCTAGTAAAATATAAAGATAGTGATAATTAAGTCGACTGGGCCATACAAATTAGTTAATGGGCAGAGAGAATCAGCATGCAGAAATGGTCTAATGGGCACCTTTTGCACTCTCATCATCCCTTCTTTAGCCTTAACATCATCAAATCACAAACCTGTGTATAAACTAATATATTATCGTTTAACTCCTCATTTTCTATCACATTTATTATTACTCCTTGTATCCAACTGTGATGATGCATTGTCAAAGTACCCATTTTTCCTACCTGTATTGACATTATGGTATTATATAATCAATTGTAATACTACCTTATAAGGTATTTTAAGTTTTGAAGTAAGTTGTCATTTTCTGTTGACAGACAAGTCAGAGTCAAGTCACAATACCACTTTAGAGTTTCTGACCCTTATAATTCCTGAGATTTTACAAGTTCTCTAATTGTTTTTGGTTAAGGTTCAGACTATCGATTATGGACTCATCATTAATCATTATACTCGATTATAAGGCTAGAGTAAACTGACGAGTTTATTGCCCAGCAAAGTAAACTTATTTTTGCAACAATTAATTTTACTTTTAGTGAGAAGTCAACTTAATGTGGATTTAATGTAAACTATATTCTCCATCATTTCCAGTATCAAGCTGTGAGTCCTGTTTGGTTGTGACCTTCTATTCCTTCAAAACTTGTTCGCAGACTAATGACTTTCTTTGAAAATTTCCTTACATTGAAATTGAAATCATATGATTATGTCTGTTTGGCTAATATGTCAAGTAGTTGAACACAAACGGTCGGATAGAAAAGGCTTCATTCATTATTCAGTGGGATCATTGTTTTTGATCTGCTGGAGGCTACGATTGTATTATTTAATATCATGTATAATATATGAAAAAATAGCTAGTGGAAGAGGAAAGTGCAAGCGAGAAGAGTGAGGAACTTAACTGAGAAACTGGGCGGAAGAATGTCCACAAGATTAATGTCCACTTCATGCTTTGACGAAACTCATTTCTCGTAAGAAACAAACCTGCCTTGTTTTCCCATTATTATACTCTATTTAATTCCACTCAGCTTATAAGGTAAATTTATGGAAGATGAATCTACAAAGAGGTAAAAGGTTTCTGTAGTAAAAAAAAGTCTAATGCAAATTCCTTACTAATTTTCTTCATCGGCATCTCGGTACAATCTTCACGATCAAATAATCAAAACTAGATGAGAAATACTTTTTTTACTAACAATGAGCTCATGAGACAAACAAATCAAACTGGGAAAATGACACTGGGACAGGCAGTCTTCATTTAAAACATATTTAGGTAGTTTTTTTTACAAAGTAGCAGCAAACAATTTACTATAAAAGATTTTAAGAACACATGAATGCCTCACGAGTATACCTTTCCTTCAATACGATTATTGAAACTAGTTTTGCATTTAAGCAAAAGAACACGGTAGTAAAAACAAATAAATTCAGAAACTGGATGAATTTGATGAAACCAAGTTAATTATAAACGATGCAGCAGAGGTATCCCAGTTAAGGAGAAAAAATCTGCATGTCATTCTCATTTCTCATCGTATTTCTCTATTCTCTTGAATCTTTGAGCAAAAACATTAGATTAGTGATTGCGGAAAAATCTCAAAATTTTAACAACTGCCTAGAGAAGCAACTACCCTGTAGAAGTCAAACTAATTTGTTTCAAGTCATCTTTGTTCTTGGAAAATTCATGGCATCTTGTACTACTCGAAGTTTAAAACAACGGCAGATTTTACCCGGCATACGGTCAACTTTGAAAACGATTATAAAATCATTTGGTAGATGAAATGTTCTAATACAAAGTTTTATATTAGTTAATTTTCTACTTGGCTTCCTACTTCAATCAATTTTCTAAGAAATACTTCTTTCCCTTGAGAACCTCACATTTCGAATTTAAGAACCTTTAGTTTGAAATTCAGAAAATTGAAAAATAAAGTTAGGCAAACTTGAATTTCATAATTGCTTCGTATCAGGAAGGAAAGACTATGTCATGTCTATTTTGACTTTATATTGATAAGGTATTATCAATGAAGTTCACATCGTTGTCTTCTTCCTAGTCCTCCTAGTCTTAATTAGATTATACGTATTTTGATTCTATGTATGTAAAACTATATACAGAATACAGAACTTTTCGAAATGTTTTGAAAGAATATTTAGACAAACTCATTTGGACTAGGTCATTTGATTCATGCATATTTTTCAGCAGCGTTTCTGTAAAGTTACTGTTAAAAATGAACTGTGATGATAATATGATAATAGTGGGTGAATTTGGAATTCAAGATCCAACTTTAAGTTTGAGATTTTACATAAATTATTAAATTCAGATTTATTACGAACCTCATGATAATTTACTCCCTAATAAACCCGTTTCTTTCTTACCTCTGTTCAGTTTTGTAACAAATACATTTCAAAAATGTTGTCTTTTCATCAATACTTTTTCTGGTGTTTTAAAACGAACTTTTACTTTTAAAAGTTACAAACAACAATCACTACTGTAGAAAAGACAAAAGTGGACTCAAATTATTCTCGAAGGGGGTTTAAAAAATATACTAGATAGAACAGTCAAGCTGTCTATATTGACTTTCTAACTACTCTTTTTTCTCCACTGTTATAAGTTATGAATAGAATATCCCGAAGTACGTAATATGTAATGAAAGCAGATCAAAAAGGATGGAAAGAATTTGACACGCCTGACAAACCACAAAATGTTCAACAATTGTTTTGCCTTTCCTCTCTCACTCTGTTCTTTGAAAACCTTCTGGCCCTCTCAAAATTATAAACTTTATGATTTCGATTATCTTTCAACTTTTTATCCAGCCAAGATTGATATGGCCTTCATGATAATGATGAAGTAACACAGGAGCTTTCCACTCATTATTACAATTCTGTTAACTAACACTTCTTTCTATCCTATCTTCATCTTACCCTCCTATGGCATTTAAGAGGCGCAAGATTATCAGATCAGTCTTGGAAAAAATCCTTTACAAACGGTAAGAACAAAAAAATTGTGATGGATCGATAATTTTTGATCTTAAAGATCAGTTTTTTACAGACTACTCCTGCAGAGATGAACAAGAGAAACTCCCACGCCGACCACCGGAACCGAAGTTTACGTAAATTGACAAAAAATCTAGAGGTTCTAGAGTAGCCATGTTTTTAGCTGGTTCATTTATATCAACCTCGCATTGTAGGATTTATGACTTACCGTATTTTCTAATTTAAACGCCTTTACGTTGTTCCAAAGTCCATGTCTGTGGATTTTAATGCTCCCTATTATAGTTAAAATAGGCACTATAAATTGAAGGGGTAGGATTCTAAGGTACTAACAAACAGAAAATAGTTTTGAAAGATGAAAACTTACCATCGTTTTACTTTAAATACCTAAGCTATATTTACTAGACTAAGAGTATTTATTAGTTAAAGATGAATGCACTTCTGTGATTGTGACTAACTCAAATATTATCGGTTGAGTAATTCAATGAAATGCCAATTAAGTCAAAGAAAAAGCATATCCATTGATAATCTTTGAAAAAAGTAAGTTTAATCAAATTCAGAGTTTATTCAGATTGAAAAAACTTTTTTTTTTGAAATTTGAAACTAACACAGAAACGGGAAAAGATCAGCAGTTTATTTAGTACTTATTTATGAAGAACAAACTTAGGGAGATTTAGTAGGTTTGCATTGGCTGAATCTTTTGAAGTAGATCAGGTCATCAATTATCAATACATAACTACATGATGACAAAATAAATTGGATTATATGCAAATAAGTTAGAAAAAATGTAGAACAAATTAAATTTCGTAGGGTAAAAAAACGTTTTTGAATAAAAAACAACATTTTGTCCTAAAAAAATTTATTTAAAAAATTAAAACTTCATCACATATGTTTTTCAAAATTTACAAGGCGGATTTCAAGTTATATTACATTTTAAAGTACATCTAAACATATAAAACTGTACAATAAGGCGATTTACTGTTAGCTACCTGGTTAAAAGGTAAGGCACTATTATAATACTCATATAGCTTTTTTATAAAGATTATATTTTTATTAGAGACAAGTTGTGAGCATTTTAAATGTTTCTTCAGAGAATTATTTTGCATAAATTTATGTACACGGTTTTATATACTTTGCAGCGGTTTACAAACGTCCACTTTTTTAACATCTCACAGTCTTAGATCAGCTTTGAAGTGAAACCTAGAACTCGTCAGTTCAAAAATAATTTTATGTCACAGTAAAAAGAGAGACTGAGTAAAGAGACAAAAAATGTTTTTATCTTGTAGCGATAATCTTGTTGCTTGTGCAATGGAACTGAATTTAATGATCTCATATTAATTCCAACTAGAAACTTAATAAAAATAATAATATTAATTAGTAAATATTTCTTAGCAGAGAGCTCAGCGCTAAATTCTATTTAACAACATCAACTGTGTATTTATATCGTTTTGCTAAATCTACAGCCATCTAAAAAAGGCTCGTATACAAAATCATTGGCATTAGTTTAAAGTTAAACTTTGACTCACTTATAAACTACTAAATGATATTAAAAATAGAACTACTAACTTAAAAAAAGATTTGTTTTAATTTGCAATTTGCAATGCTTCAAAATCTAATATGACGAATCAGCAAGAATTAATAAAAATTAATAAAACTAAAGCCACTTCATGCACAGTATTTCATATTTCTAACTAACATTAAACATAAAAACTATACTTGCCTTAAATTAAAAATTACCTTATCCTCGCATAGAAAGGAAAAGCAGACAAACTTTTACCTTAGTTTGTAATACAAATATATGAATTTTTTGTGTCAATATATTAAAATATTTAATAGTCAATAATTGAAGATTAAGGATACCACGCACATCCATAAAAATTGTGATGTCTTGGAGGTCCCATGAGAGAAGCCGTAGTGGCTGTAGCCGTGTAGGGATTTGAGGTTAACCCAGAGTTCATATTTGTGCGACTTCCTCCAAGGGATCCCCATGCGTCATCTTGAATACCTACATGACCTGAGGACCCGTATCCAACCAATCCTCCTGTTGGCGGTGTCACATTGCCCATCTATCAGAAATAGAAATATACGACTTCCATACCAGAATTTCATCAAGAATTTAACGACTTTTTTCCCCTTAAAGTTTTACATTCTTTAAGGAAACAAGGCTTAAATTTTTCTTCCATTGAAGAAAAAAGAGTTGACTGACACAACTTGAAATTCTCTCATTTGAAATTTGAATGGGACAAAAAGAGAGAGAAAACAATGGGAGAATGGACTTCCACGAAAATAATGTACAACTGAATTGTTTAACTTAGAGAATTTTTTTACCTGTTGAGTAATAAGAGAAGAGGAAGGTGCGTAGGCCGACCCCATGAGAGAGTTTCCCAATGCAGTAGTATATGCGGAGGACGATGTACTACTCGATGTAGTCGTAGGCGACGACATGGACCCTGACCCTGATGACGATAAAGATCCAGTTGAGATAGACCCATTACTTATGGACGAAGCACCACCAAGGGATGACGAAGAACTTAGAGAAGATCCACCATTTGACCCATTGTAAAGTGACCCTCCGTCACTTCCATTCACTAGAAATTAGATTTTAATAAATTGAGAAATCAATGAGAAAATGGAAAATATTTTAATAGTTTTAAAAATCTCAAAGCAAAACGACTTTTGTATTTTGCTTCATCTTTATTTCAATTATTGCAACTTTCCAAAAAACAGATTGTGTGACTTTCATTTACTTGTGACTTTGTTACTCAAGAGTGCTTTGTCACCCAACGGGATTCCCAATCATCTCATGATCAATGAAGCGGACGAAACCATGAGTATCAATCTATTTCAAGCCACTAATATACAGTACTGTGTCCCTGTCTGCAGATAAAGTTAAGAATATATAAAAAGTTGTAAGCAACCACCACTTTACTTAGCTGCAGACTAAATCACAAAGCAAAGTAAAGGTTGGTATTGGAAATCCCCTATAATTTTTTAAAAACATATTCCTATGTTTTATTTAAAATGTACCAATTGCACTTTCATATAAAATCACCTCAATATTAAAATACTAAACAAAGGTGACACTCTTCTTAGGTCACAAATCAAATCAATCAATCTGTTTTATACAAGTCATTGATGTGAAACAAAAAAATCTGGAGAAAGTGTCGACACTTATGCACTTTGCTTGGTGTACCTTTACAAATTGACTCATGCTTATACAGATAGAAATAAATATTAGGCATATAAATTTTACATCAGACTGAATCAAACCTTGCTAACATCCGTCCAATCATGCATCTTAAGGTATTTTGGTACATTAATCATGTTAATTCAACTATAATAGAAATAATGACTGTGATTTTGAAAAATTGGCTGATTCTATGAAGGCCACTTTTTTATTGGAGTTAGCCATGTATGAAAAATATTTAAAGGACTAAGAGACACAAAGCATTATGCAAAGAATTGTATTAATTTATTGTTTTTTTAGTATGTACTTTAAATGGAATTGACATTTTAACAATTTATTTTCAAATGCTTTCAAATGTTTGATTTAGAAATTTTCTCAGCTCTGTTAAGTGATATCTTTTCCAATATTACCTACAGGCTTTTAAATGCTGGATTTAAATCTTTAAATTTTAAATTAAAAGTTTATTAAAGTTTACAATCGGATAATCTCATGTTTACATTGCGTGCCTAAAAAATCCAAACGCCCTAAGGTGTTAAAAAGACTAATTTAACTAGGTATAGGTATTAATTCTCATGGATTTGCTAACATAAAATTCATTGAAGGAAGATATGTATGGGCAGGCAAGTAGTCAGGCAGTGGGACAGGACGACAGGACGATCAAGCAAACAATGGAACTACTTTCTGTTCTAAAGCTAAAAGTTCCATTGACGAAGGTAAATCATTGTCAACTCATAACCAGTCAACCGACGAGTGCACAATTACAATGTAACAATAATGACACTTCATACACCTCCCATTATACATTTTACAATAATAACAACGCAACAACGACAATCATCATGTCCTATTTATCGATTACCTCAATAAAATCCTATTGTACAAGGAACTGCTGACAATTCTAATTTTCTAACGATAAAAGTATAACCATTATTTATTTTAGAGTTTAGACCTACGATCATACCTACTGGCCGGAAAACATGTCTATATTTCCCATTCATTATCTGCACAAATTACAATTAAACTGTCTACAGTCTACACTACTCTCAACATTCTTTCAAATGGACACAAATCAAAATCAACCATGGGCAAAGGCTATCGCACAAATTTTAGAAAAAATGACATGAACAGATAGTACATTAGTATAAGATTACAAAATGCAATAAAAAATGTCACCCTTTTTATGCATTTACTAATTCAATTTAGAATGTACATTTCAAGCTGGATAACAAAACCCACGTTACGAATTGAATATTTAAGGAAAATATAAACAAAAAAACACGATAGGCTACCTGAATTAAATTAATACGCTTTAGTATGAATGAATGAATTCAAATGGATGGGTAAATAAATGGGGGTAAAAATGCATCGTCGTATTTTTTAGTTGTAAAGAAGGGTGAATGAATAAAATGAATGAAAGAAAGTGCAAGAAACCAGATCCTAAAACCGAGGTAATTACATTTGCATTGGATTGGATCCGTAAAGATTACGTTGTCAATGGAAAGAATTGAAATTGGTCTTGCTATTTTTTCATTCTGATACACATTTAATCCACCATTATATCTGTATAAAATAAAATCCACTGATTTACTATGTATGTGTGTGTGTGTAAATATAATTTATCTAGCATCTATTATTGTTTTAAAATGTGTGCATTGACACACTATACTCACTATGTAGGAATTCAGAGATCAATGGGAATTGTCTTTGGAGATTCGGTTCGAAGGAGTTGTAAAAGCTTTACACATTAGCAAAAATAAAAATACAATAAGTCTTTTACTATATACACTGTATAAGCAGTTGTTGGCTCTGCTGATGTATAATGCATAGGTTAAGTAAGGTTATGTCACCATAAACAGGTTACAATGACAGAAAGTATTTTTTTTGTATTTTTAATTAGATGCATCTAATTATCAATTTGTAGCAGTAGTGGGTGATCTTCGTCGGAGGTAGAAGGCAACAATGTTTAGAGAAAAAAAGCTTTTTTGTAAGCAGAGATTGTCGTCTCATGCAGGTAAGGATTATAATAGCTTTTATGTGTTTAACTCATTATAATCTGATCAACTACATTTGCATATAAGCTATGCATGTATAATTAATTACTTGTGTGTACTAACCTTGAGGATGTGATGCGAAATGAGCTTCTGGTAAACTTTGATGAGGAAGGACGGTGTAGGCTGATGAGGAAGATGGGTACACAGGCAGGCCCATGCCCATCCCGGCATTTCCATAACTGCCACCCCCACTTGATAACTGCTTGCGGAGTCGGGCTCTGCGATTGCTGAACCAAACCTAAATGTGTTTAAATAGTAGTTTGAATTTAAATATCGTATTTAAAAGTTAGATTTTATCTCATCACGCAGCGATTTCATAGCGTAAATAACGTTTTATCAATATTTTCACCTGAATTCGAGCTTCAGTGAGTTTAGTCCTTTGAGCTAACTCTTCCCGAGTATAAATATCTGGATATTGAGTACGTTCAAAAGCTTTTTCAAGTTCATCTAACTGGTGGGCCGTGAAGGTGGTTCGGCTTCTTCGTTGTTTTCGTTTTAATGCTATTCCAGGTTCAGACTCACAATCAGATCCGTCACTATTCCCTTTGTCACCTGTTGAGTCATTAATGTAAGTTTTAAAAACACATCAGTGTGACCTTGTACAGCACTTGCATTTTTTTTAAAAACATTTATTTTGTCATCATTCGAATCCAATTTCCATTAAATGCATCTTGCCCAGATAAATAAGTAAATAAGCATGGTATGTGACTTTATAATCTATGTTCACCAATGAATTATTCATCTAAAGTCTCATTAAAACAAAGTCATACTTCCAAAACGAAAGTTTCCCCTTGTATTTCTTTGTTACACTTTACACTTTAGTTTGCAATTGCTCAAATATTATATTTTAAAGCTAAAAACTTCCTTGATGTTTACAAACCAAACTCAGACCTATAATCGGAATTTCTATTCAATAGGTTAATGGACTGGCTATAAAAGATGACACAAAAGTCTGTGACGTCAATGTTAAATCGGACATAAGTTATACTAAGAATACGTTAGTAATGTTTCAAAACCAAGTTCAAAGCAAGGAAAAAATCGTAAAAACTCACTTACGCCGTTTATAAAATGAGTAAGTTCATTTCATGCCGATTCACAAAATACAATCTTTTAAAACATTGAATTGTATTTTATTATCTCCTGTTTCTTATCAGTATCAAATGTAAAATATATCCTGACAGTGCTAGTAGCTGTTTCAAAGCATACGATTCATGGACATTAAAAAATCCCGTGTTTATGAAGGAATTATTAAATACAAGGCCAGTAGTTTTTAGCCAGTCAATCCCGATTCAATATTGAGACACATAATTAATTAATACGTTGCGTTGGGGCAATCAAGATAATCTTGAATATCTCAAAAATGATCAATAATAAATTATAACAAAAGGTCATAAACCTTGACCTCTTTTAATTGAAAAAAGCTCAAAATGTATCATTCATTCAAGTTACAAAAATGTCTATAGTAATTGGAGGCAGGTGGCTTAAAATGATAAGTCCAGAGTAAAGTTCTGAGTAAGATAAGAGAGCCTCTCATACTTCAAGTAAAAGTTGAAAAGGGTTAGATTATCACTCAGTCTTCAGTCAGGTACTTAATCTACTTACTAACTTCTTCTCAGGTGTAATCATAATGATATAATTATTATAACAAGAAGAAACAAGACAAATGTATATACCCTTTTAGCCTCATCATTGGAAAACGAAGCCGACGCCGCTCTAATTACCCAAAGTGGTCTTCTCGTATTTATTACAATGATCATAAAACACACCTTAGGCTCATTACTTTATTGCCTACTAGATCTACATTATACATAACTAGATCTATAATGATACAAAACCCTTTACCACTTACACTGCCCGGTCCATACCATATCGCATATTATTAACTAATTCTACTTGTGAATGAGCACTTATACAAACTTCATTTCATTGATTGACTTCCCCATCATATATATTAATTTTGTATCAGATAAAACCAATGCATTTTAAAATTTTAAAAGAGGTTGTATGCAGTCCAACATAAAAAAATTTCAAATTGAGATCGAAAGTGATCTACCTATTTAAAAAATCTCTTTTTGTAGATTTATTAGTGAAAAAAGTTATAAAAGTCTTTATTGTTTCATCAGTTTGTAATACATTGTAAGTCATAATGAAATGAAATGAAGCCGAGAGCGGAAATCCCATCGGATGGTGGTAAATAACCTTAAGTAGCGGCCATCTCCGCCCTATTCCACTTTCTACTCCCATCCCATCAAATCAAACTATTTTATATAAGAACTAACACCTTTTATATTCTTTAACCTAAGGAAAGTCAACACAATTTATATCAAACAAAATATTATAATGTAAAATGAAATAAAATAAAAGAAATGAATGATGATGCCAGAGGCTCATTTCCTCTCAAATTTGACTACTTATACTCATGCTATGAAGGGATGCATGTGGAAATTGTGGAATAGTCTGTTTCATCATTAAAAACTTTAGACTTGGCTTGCATGATCTGCAAACATTTCTCATAATGTAAAATATAAAACTTCAATTCATTTTATTGTGATCTCGCTATAAAACTCTGAGCAAGATGCTGATGCCTCT
>JAQFYJ010000332.1:0-14559 GCA_034694685.1 Isotoma anglicana | reverse complement strand
TTTAAAACCCCAAACGAAATATGCTTCAATTTGGATCCCATTAAATGTAGTTTATGCGATGAAATGAATTTCATAGTTTGTAGCTGGTGTAGAGAACCGTTGTGCTTCACAGATTTCTTTGTAAAGTATCATTTCTGTGAAAACTATAAAATCGACGAATAAAGATTCATTTTAAAAAATATTTTACTACACAATCTTAATGCAGTACTGAAATAGAATTATTTTTGACGAATGCTTATAATTGTTATAAACTATAATGATATTTAAAAAAAGTCTTTTTCGTTCCTAATTTTATCAAATAATTTTTTTAAGTCGCATATCAACAGGAGATTATGTCTAGTTGTTATAATCCAAATAATCTCTACACTTCTCCATCCAAACTTAGGTATTTAAAAAATTTCCCTATGGTGCTCAAATAACATTGTGCCGATATTTTTTTTAATTTTGAGATCTAAATTAGTTGTTCTATTTGTAAAAAAATTACAAGCTCAAAATTTGAGTATGATACGTGTACCGTCCCTTGTTAGTTGAAAAAATCGTTAATTGCTCTTTGGGATTTCAAATACGATAATCGGTAAAATACGTTTACCTATCAAAATTCCTTCTCAATTTAATCGGTTATTGTATATATTTTAAGTAAACACATTGTAGCGTGTTCAAAACCTTTTTTTTAATCAGGCCATTATGTCGTCATGATTGAGCATAATTTCCATGGCTCTTAGGTCCAGCGTAGATTTTAACTTTTAACTTTTTAATTAGGCCCTTTTTTTGTAAATTTAGTCCCCAATTTGTAACTACTATATACTTACTATTGCAATAATTGGTAGTTATTAATATAAGTTGTTAATTCAAAATCCTTCTTTTATAAAATTTTATTTTAAAAATTATTATGTAATTATATCCTTAATTATAATTTCCACGGACTCTTCCAGATAGATTTCCATTTCCAGATAGTTTGTCATTCTAAAACTATAATTTTAAAATATGGATCATTTGATTGTTGTTTCATTAGCAACGAAATATTTTTTTATTTAATTTTAGTTGGATTTACATTTATTCCTATCTAATGCTAGTTTTAATAATCTATTTGGTAATTTACTTTTCATTGATTGTTGTTAGTCCCATTTAAAATTTTGTTTGCCCTAATTTTAGTTTTTTTTTTAGTTTCTTTTATTTTATACTTTTAAGTTCTATCGATATTCATTTAATTAATTTTATTTTAAACAAGCCTACTCTGTGGTTTTTTTCGGTTTCTTTTTCCCTTTGATAACTTACCATTTCCTTTCTCCATTACACTCCTTTTTCTCCGCCGTTTCCCTTGTTTTTCCCGGAAGGAGAAGACATCGCCCACTTCCTCTCCAAACTACTCCAGATGATTGGATACATCTCTCCGCAAACAGATAAGCCATCTTCCTTATCTTCTACAACAGCGTCCCTTGCACGAGAAACAAACTAACCAACCATCTAATTCCAGATTAAAAATTGAACAACTAAAAACCTTACAAACAAAAATGAGGCCCTCTCTCTCACTGACAATTGGACTCTCTTATACCTATTTATCTACGCATTTGAGATCCCCAACTCAGTCAACAACAAAAACCAACCTAAGCCTGATAATTTCATGTGAATTTCATGCATCTCCCAATCGTCCTTTAGATGCCAAAAAGAATCAGAGTTAATTCAACTTCAAGTTCATATCTGGAAGGTTAGTCAATCCACCTCCATTATCATCATCATTCTTTTACGCTACATCATCATCCAGACTCTCCTCATACGGCTTCCTATAAAACATTCTTCCTTCAAGCCTTCCTTCCCTCTTTGTGGACTCTTTCTTTTTTTTTGTATCAAAAAATGATTCAATTTTTCCTCGGCCTCCAAATTCCCTGTCCACCCCGATTATCATCTTTTCTTTTTAGAAGAAACCGGTGTGTAATAACTTAATGATTAATAAGTTATTTATAAAAACGTGTTATGTAAATTAGAGCTATCATAAAAATAACTAAACATCTTTAAGGTACTTGTGACCTCAATAACTTCCTATTAACGCCCTTCACTTCTTAGTATATAAAGGAGCTCTGAATACTGTCTATTCAGACTCCTACCTACATCGATTGAATAAAGTCCGTTCTGTAATAATTATATCTTTCCTGTCCGATTCCTTGTCTTTATTTCGCATACTTCGGATTTCATTAAAAGTAACATTTCTTCATATACATTACTTAAGCATAAGACAAATAATTATTACAATAGCAAGTGTAAAACTTTTTGTCATGAAGATCTAGTACTATCTTGTCACTAGAAAATGGGTCTGTGATATCTTGACAAATTTCTTTATATAAAGACTGTTGTTCGGGAGAAAGTTCCGATTTATTTATTTTCCTTTTATATACTGCATATGGAAGCATAGAATCTCTATCATGGTAACACCTTGGGTATCCTAATGAAACTTGGCAGAGATATCCAAACTCTCCATTTGGGTCAAGAAAGAGGAGCGGTGAGTATTAAAAGCAATTTGGCTTAAGTTTTAAAACTTATATTTTTTTATTATATTGCTAGTACTTTATCCATTGGGTCAAACTGAACACTGGGATGGCTACTTGTAAGGAACAAGAAACCATTCATATGCGAGTTGCATATTATGAATTAGATCAGTTCATCGGCTTGATTGAAAAAAACCTAAAAGAATTAGCTGCAGTAAAACCGGGACAAGGTCATCCGCGACTAACAAACTCACCACACGGTGGCTTGACTGACCGAAATGATCCATTATTCTGGTCAAGGGATATTTGTGACTTTGTTGATAGCAATAAAATTGCGATCAGACCAAAAGTTGATTTGAAAGGAATACAGCAAATTTTATTCTGGATTCCTCGTAGCGCCCAGAGTCAACAAAAATATTCAAATTGGATTGGTATTGATTTATTTTAACTTATGCTATTCAAACAGTTAAAACAATTGCTTTAAGGTTTTTTTTTGTAAATAGGAAAAACGATGTCGCTGTCCGAGTATATTCAAATTGAAATGGATTCTGATGTGCGTCAAAACTACTTGGAGATGGACCTTGAATGAAAATATTTCTTTAATTCATTAAAAATTCTATATAAAAAATAATTGACATCATTCTATGTATATTAAATATATTCAATTGAATAAAAGCCATGTCATTGGCATTCCATAATAAAAAACGACATCCTGTGTTGACCACATTATTTTACTTTAATTAACTTTACATTATTATTTTTGTCTTTCATCGCTCAAGCAATGTCACATTTACAAATTAGCATAACCAACTACGGTTGACATACGGGTGACAGATCACACCGCACAAACCCGCCACTGGCCAACCGCAATTCTGCCACTGGCCAAATAAAGGTCAACCTTTCCCCAAAAGGTCAAATCCAGTTTCGAAACCGCTTTCGTCTAGGTCTGCTAACTTTAAAACCGGTTTCCAAAAATAACCGGTTTCGTCTAGGTCTGCTAACTTTAAAACCGGTTTCAAAAAAATAACAGGTTTAGAGGTGAAACGAAGGTGACCTTCAAATGGGCTCAAATAACTCATAGAGGTCAAAAATTTAAATAAGCTAAGGTTGCATTTGATATTCTACTTTGGTCCTTTCGTTGTTACCTTTGACCTTAAGTCAAAGGATTACAAAATGTTGAATCTAATGGAGGCTCCCTTGAAGGGATACACATACCCGTCGATAAAGGATAATACAATCAATTAATATTACTTTGATGATTCATTGTGTGTATGATAAGCTGAATGAAATACCCATAAAGACATTGGAATTGATAAACACATAAACTATTTATAACCTTGAGAACCTGATAAACCACTTGAGCTTGGAATTTAGGAGATTTGAAATACGCACCATGTTTCATTTATTCATACATATTTAAAGATAAATCTTGCTCTTACGCATACCCTATATTCTGTATTCTGCGTTGCATGATGAATTTACTGTCATTTAATTTAATTATCTCCACCTGCTACTATCTCAAAACTTTTTAAAATGTTGATTATTTTCTTCGTGTTTGCTACAACATTGTTAGAGCAAGCTGAAATTCGGTGATTAGACGCAACCACTGGTGACATTGCAATCGTTGTTTTAACATTGCCACTCGGTTTTGCTCATAAAACCAAATTCCCCCTTTGATTCAATTCAACCAACAGTGTATTATTTGAAAGATAATATTGGAAGACTCGGATATCAACAATGGTATGGATCTTTTAGATGTGATCGATCAGAGTTTTGTGACCCATAAGTTGATTCTACATATTGTACAGAAAGACATTGCTATGTAGAGACACACGAGACTCTTTTTCTATTTAACCTTTGACCCTTTTTATGCCACGGCTAGCTATATGGTATATTATAATATGAGGCCTATGAATATTCCCTCTTTACTGCCCCATTATTATATCTATCCCTTTTTCACGTTTTACACATACCTTTCCTTCTAGATGCTCTTTCTTGCCTTCAATCCAAAGGAAGTACACAATTCACACTTTTCCAATTAAAACTATTTATTAAACAACTTTAGTAATTCCCAATTTCACAATTTATATAAATGCTGCTAATGGTGGTGGTGGAGGTCTTCTCGTCTCGGCCTCTGGGACGAATCTGATACGTGGTGTGAAGGGCGATTCCTTGCTTGCTCAAAGTGAGCGTCGTCTACTCTGTGTCATGTGACACCAGGGGAGAGCGAAGTCTTACTTCGCCTCAATATCAAATTAACGATTTGAAATGTGTAAAAGGTAATATTTATGTGACTACAACCACCTTTTATTTCTAAACTTCCCAAGTTTTTGGATTTATTGACGAATGTATTGGTATTATTTCACTTGATATTTTACAGCTGCAAGCGATCGGAAATGGATGAATTTCATAAATCGGGATAGACCCTGGAACCCAACCGAGGAAAAGACAGCCGAGAAGAAGATCTTCATCTCGAGAAGATTTTGGATTATTTCCTCTTATTTTAATTCGCATGAATTGAAAAATCAATAAATAAATTTGAAATTGTGAAAATACAGATCAGCAACATTTTATTTTACCAAAAAAACGTTGAACCAAAAATAACAATATGCGTTTATTTAGTTTAACAAGAAAATAAATATAGCTTAAACTATCAATACCATTTTTCAAAATACACCTTTTTTTAATCGAATCCGTGCAATCCAGATTTTAACAATTCTACAGTTTGCGTTTGCGCACAAATGTTTATTAAATCAAATAAATTCTTAAAACTAAGGTTCTTGAGTAAAAGTTAATACTTTGTAAACAGTTCCAAGTCGCATTCCCATTTCTAAGAACATTTTAAGTTCCTATAGTGTAAAACAGTGTTTTCGATCATCTAAATGAGGAATGAGTTTTTTTGTTTGTCTAAGTAATTATTTGTAAGAACCTACTCGGTTCTTGAATTTTATATATAGCAGTCTTGTTATATTTAAGTTGTGAATTGTAATCTCCTCCTTTCTAAAATATGCTTATGTCCGGTACATAAATTACTTGTTCTTTAAGTTAAGTTTTTCTACCTGTTACTTCCCTCAATATGAAAGTATGAATGCTCATTTCAGTAGCTCTTGAAAAGATATATAATTATTATAAGACAAGTGTAAAGTTAGCGCGTGAAAAGAGGCTTCGGCCTTCTCACTCACATTTTATTTTAATTCGGACTTTTTAATAAATTGAATAATTCTCATAACAAAATCCCTAGTAATTTTAAGTGTTTGAGCAGTTGCTTTTGATATTCATTGAATTCTTCTGAAGAGACACTCAATTTTTCAGATGGTAAAGGATAATCATTATGCGATGAATGAAGGTGTTTCGGATAAAATAAATCACATTCAATTGTTGCCCCTTTACTACTATCGTCTGCCCAAAATTTAGAGTATTGATTTCTCCCCGACTCATCCATCTAAAATCTCGAACATGTAGATAAGAAAGCATACACTTCCCTTAAATATTGACCATGTCAACATAAATAATAAATTTACCTGGTCCAGTATGATCTGGATTAGTATATTTGTTTTATTCAACACTCTGTCTTTTACTTATAGAGCTTATCCCACCTCGAACCATTTTTCAAGAAATAAATAATTATGAACGTCAGTTAATATGTCCAGCTTAACACCGGTCATTTTAAGGGCCGAATCCCAAAAAGGACATGGTGATGAGTAATAATACACTGGGTCTAATATGTTATTATTCAAGCAAAGTGTCCTAAAATTTTCAAAGACTCCACAAAGTAGTAATGTGTCACTGATAAGATATGTATCATGGTATTTGCCAGTAGAAGGGAGAATGTGACTTAGAAGGAAGAAAATATCCCCAAATGGTCCATTTGGGTATGATGTAAGGACCCCAAGTCATATTATCAGTATAGTGTTCTACTGATGTGACTTAGGGTGACGAGCTGTGCTAAAATGGTCCATTTGGGGTTGGATCCCACGTCACATTCTCATATTTGATGTGTCTACTAGATGTGGGCTTTAAACCAAGGGTGACGAGCTCTTGTGTTGGCTCTCAGGAGGTGAAAGGTCAGATATGCCGAACACACACTCCGTCATACATTAAACTTTCGACTCAGAATTCAATAAATATAATATTAACGTTTTACCTTTGTCGCTTGCATATTTATTTTGCATCTCAATTTTAAAAAACACTCATGATGACACACATAAAATCTTAAGCCGATAAGAATAGATACTACACTTTGACTTTAATCAAAGTTAGATTAGCCAATATTATTTTTTAAAGCACATTCAGTCGAATCTCCAGTTTAATTGAACGATATATAGTATGCACTAAACTATTGTGTTTTATCATGTAAATAAACATCACATTAAATATTTTTTGCTTAAAGGCAAATCAAGTTTTGCTTAAATTGTGCAACCAAAGTGTCACATATAAATTATTCATTTTTTATGTATACAATTTACATAAGAACTCAAAACAAAAACACACTTTTGTTTAGACTTAGCCTAGAATGAAAAAAATGAGAAACTACAAACCAACCAACTCTACTCATTCTTTTTGCATTTCTAAATGCATCTTGAGCATTACCTACTGCTACATAACTCTAGATTTAATCAATTTGAGCTTGAACGTTTTTACTTATTATAATCTCGTTCAAGTTAATAAGTGAAGAATCATCTGAAAGGGATTGGATTCATAATGCATAATGCATTTGACAATATTTTAAATGCGTTAAATATTTTTTAATTTTGCATATGTTTACATGTGAAAATATCAATCTTCTCAGAATTTGCTTGATTTTGTCTAGACGAATGATAAATAATTCATAAAAATTTATAAACTAGATTCTTATCCTCTGCGTAAGTTTTTCATTTTTTGAATTGCATCTCATTGTGTTTAAACCAAAATATTTACACAATATTCTTGGAATTTATCAACATAATGAAACCAATGGAAAAATTCATTGACTCACGCATTTTATATCTTAGAAAACTTAGAATTATTAGCGGAAATAAATACTTTACACTGACGTCTGTCTGTAATTCATTTGAAAATATTTTAAATTGGTTGTCATAAGTTTAGAATAAAAATAAAATATGTAATTTTTAATTGACAACGAAAAACGAAACTTCTCGGAAATCTATGGACAGACGGAAACATTGTGACGGGGATATTTATTAACATTTTGTATACCCAGCGTAATATTTGGTAAGTTTCGATTTCTTAAACGAAATCCGATAAAGGACTGCTGTTTTACATACGGTTATTGAACTTTATGCATCTTTGGAAATTGTTAAACAAACGTAATTTATAGTTGAGCTGACATAGAAACGCTATATTTAATGCAAATAATTGACAATTTTTTGACAAAATTTCTGCCGTGAATAAAAGGGCCAAGTATTTTGAAGAGACAATCAAAATGGTGTGGATTCGAAGCCAACCAAAGCAACTGAAGTTTGATAAAGGTTTTAAAGAAATGCAAGTAAACTTTTACACCAATAGCAGAGAAGGCCCCTCATTAGCCCAATATAGACAATACAGAGTTTGCCTCTGGCTAGGAGTTGGAGCCTATAAATTTTTACCGACCTATAACCTCCCTGCTAGTTTTGTTTCTAAATTAACTACTGTTATATTACGATACGATGGACCTTCGCACCGAAGACGGTTATACAGTCAATTAAATTATATTATTAACGATCATTTTAAAAAACCGAATCTCTGTTAAATAAAGTCTTTGTTTCATTTTAGGAGACGTAAATTCCGATTTAAATATTGACATTAGTAACCAACCGGTTACTGTACATAAGGAAGAATAGCTTTTGAAGCTCAAGCATGCATCCCTGGTTATTGACCTAAAAGATGTCCGGGAGAAGCTGTGAAACGCTGAAGCTGCATTAGAAGAAAAATATGAAGTGCAGAACATAAAAAACGACCGTAGAACTTTAAACTACCACTTAGACGATTGAGTCCAACGGTCACTTAAGACGCCAATTAACTATGTAAGGTTTTAATTTATCTTCCGATTTGGTTATAATTGTCTTTAGGAATTCATATTATTTGATTTATATTTATTTTAGCTGGGACCAGCAAATGGCCTATACCTGCCATGGCTTACAGCGTCTTATTGGGGATGAGGAAACTTCCAGCAGTAGAAATAGTTGAGGAATAATACCAAGTTCAAACACAGCTAGGCGAGGTGAGCCTAGCAGAAGCAACGGCTGAAGTCACAAGGGTCAAAGAGGATGTTACTCGATTAAACAACTTCAATCAAAACCCAGCGGAAGAAATGCAACCGCTTGTTCAATCCAACCAGGCCTTAGAGAAAAAAGTAAAAGAAATTGCTGAGCAGTCTGACAGAAACATTCTCAATAAAATGTCAAAGCATTACTTGGATCAGGGATTTTACCTGACCCTCAGTACGCAACAGCAGATGAAGATTGATGCGTTAGAGTCGCAAAATCAAAGTAATTAGTGTCTTTTTTTCTTTTTGTTGTCTTTATACACGTTTTTTGTTTCGACTGAATTTTTCAAGTTAATTTTTGAAAAATTCAGTCGAAAATCTTTATACATTTCTTGTCCTGGTATTTAAAAAAAGAAATGTTTAAATAATTTCATAATTTAAAACAATCTAAATCGTTCTTCCTTTAATTTTAATTCGGAAGGATGAAATTCTATAATTGTGGCATTTAAAAATTAAAAATTAATTTCTTTTTTCAAAATTATATTAAAAGGTGGTTGGTTATATTTAATTTATATTAATTTAATACTGAAAGCAGAATATAAGCCTATTGCTGGCATTTAAAAATTTTTAAAAATAATTTGCGATTTATTTTATGCATACATTGGTTTTTAAATAAGATTTAAATTCGTATTTGTTAGTTGCCGTAAATATATTTTTATTTATTATACATGAATGATAAAATAATTGATGAAAATAATTTTTTTAATTTAAATTTTAGCGCCGATGCTGTAACATTTGGAAATTTATTTGGCATAATTATTTTACCCAAAATGATTATTTTTCGTCGATACACCATTTGCATATCCTGAATAATTTCAGTGTGTGCAATTTAAGTTAACCCCCCTTAGTTAAGTTGATATATACAGAAACGTGCGTCAGCAATTTGAATGTTTGCTTCATTCTGTTATTGCAACTCTTACATTTAAAACGACGCATGTGTAAAACAAGATCAAATAGTAAAAAAGTTTGGAAACATTTTAATTAGTCGTTTTTACTTTTATTTTATTCTCAGCCACTTTACCCCCGACTTTGAGTACCACTTCACGAGCCCAACAGATTTTGGCCCCTCAAATTCTCACAATTAAGTCCCGTGACAAAGCACCTCCCAAGACAACCACTCGGAATCCCGTGACCTTTTCCCCAGCGATTCCGTCCCCTTTACCCCCGAGAACCACTCGGACCCCACTGACATTACCCACGACTACCACCACAAGAATTCCTATTACTTTACCAGCCACGACTTTTATTTTATTCCCAGACACTTTACCACCGACTATGAGTACTACTTCACGAGCCCAACAGATTTTGGCCTCTCAAATTCTCACAATTAAGTCCCGTGACAATGCACCTCCCAAGACAACCACTCGGAATCCCGTGACCTTTTCACCGGCGATTCCGTCTCCTTTACCCCCGAGAACCACTCGGACCCCACTGACTTTACCCACGACTACCACCACAAGACTTCCTATTACTTTACCAGCCACGACTTTTATTTTATTCCCAGACACTTTACCCCCGACTTTGAGTACCACTGCACGAGCCCCTGTGACTTTGCCCCCATCCCGAGACGCTGAACTCCCTACAACTACAGGAGCCCCACAGACTTTGACCACGGCGATTCCTGTCATTCTCTCCCAAGTCACTTTATCCCCTGCAACCGGGACTACAAAATGCCAGATATTTTATCCCCATTGGTTAAAATAAAAGCCTCCTCCAAAGAGCTTTCGGATGACTACAAGCGCTTGTTGCGCTACATTTGCAAAAGGTAATTTGCAAAAATAATATTTCACGGTTTTAATTTTGTTTTTTAGTCAATATGTTGAATTTTTGTTTAAATTTTAATTTAGGAGACAAATTACTATGACAAGGGTGTTGAAACTTTCATCAATTATAACATAATGAAGCAAAGCCCACTGTTTTGCAACTTTCTTAGGCAGCGTCGCTCAATGTGTCAAAATCATTATTTTGAATAATTTTTATCTGACGAGTAATATGCCACATTTAAAAAATTAAAAAAGCTTACATCTTTTAAAATAAACCAACTAAGAATAGTAGTAGTACAAATAGTAAAATTAAAAACTTTGATGCAAAAATAAATTATAATCAATAATTACAATCAATACTAAATCATACAATAAGTAATTTATACAGTAAGTAACAATTTGACAAACAAAAACTTTTTTAGATTCGCCCAATCACTGCTTTCTAATAAAATAAATATATTGATCAATGAATTAAAAATTTATGGGGCTTTGAGACTTTTTTGGGGGGGGATCATATTGTTTTCATATGTAATTTTCTTTATACTGAACTTGCTAATAAATGAAATGGTAAATTGCTAAAAAGCTATAAAAATAACCGTATACATAAAAAGTTTCCGCTGTTCTTAAAATTCCTTTATTGATTAGCAGAGCATTAACTAAAATAGCTTGATTGACTCCTCATAAATCGGCTTGTTTTATCCTGGTCAGAGGATAAAAATGTATATTTTTAAACACGGAAAATTATTAATACTTGTTTGCAACAAAGTTGCAATGTTCAACTAAGTGAGCACAAGCCGAGCCTGAAATATTGCGTACCCTATAATTAAAATATTTATGTATATGAAATGCGTTATGGTGAACCAAATGCGTCCATGGACGTCAAAAGTGTTTGTCGCCGACCTGCGACTTGATATTTTTTGGATGTCGAGTTGGAACTGGACCAAGAGGCGATTGACATTGAGCGAGACAATGTTACAGAGTTTCAAATTGACTACTCCAATTATACTCTAGCTGAAACACTTTTCATTGAAACATTGCACAAGTATGCATTATTATATTCAATTTCAAAATTATAAAAAATTAAACTCTTTTAATACATTGACATGCCTCAATATTAAAAAACTTTGTCATTCCAGAGTTTAAATTTACATTTTAATTTGATATTTTTGATAGCAAAGAATACGCCTTTTCAAGCAAAAACTGACCAGGTGGTGGACGAAGAACTGAGCGATCAACCGGCTCAAGATATATACACGCCTGAAGAAGTAGTGGCCATATTGTGGTCAGAAATAACCAGCAACAGCAGATGCTTCTACGCAAACGCCGTGCATCGAAGTTGAACTTGAAGAGGCGGCAGCGAAATACATTATTACAGAGGATCCAATGGTCTTCTTGGAACAACATGTCCTCCAACCGTCTCCCATTATCTCTGCTGCGTTGAGGCAGATTTCTCAAAGACCATCCAAAATCATTTTTGGAAAATGTCGTTGCTAAGATTGTCAAGCAAAGAGTCATGCTTAAAATATTTTACTATGGATAAATAAATTTCTCAAGATTACATTTTTTTGTCTGATTTATTTGATTTTCATTTGTATTTAATTTTTCATTTTAACTAGTAGAATACAATTTTTATAAATACCATAGATACAGCATAAGCTCTTAAAAAATACCCACGCGAAGACATTGGCTGATAGTTGTAAATAATAAATTTGAAACAAACACAAATCATTTGGTTGACATTTTCTAAAGTAACTATACATACAACAGAGTTTTTTCATATTCTCGTACAATTCCAGGGAAGCGTATGGCTTTTACAATTTCAATTAAAACGAGGAAGTCAAAAGTTGGATTGTTCTTTGTGAACAATCCTAAGAAGTTTATGCATTATCAATAAAATAAGTAGATTTATTAATGTTTATTTTCCTTAAAAAGTAGATCATTTTATTAATTGCTTTGTCTTGTAGATTAGGAGATTACTTGTAAGGGTAAGAAATCACTACCTGAGATTTCTTACCCAGATGCATTGACAAATGTCAATGCGGATATAATATTATTACTTAAAACATAAAACATAAAACATACATATAAAACTAAAAGAGAAACATAATAAATACACTTGAATATACAGGTACGTTTAAAAAAACTAAACCAGTGATAACCAAAATACAACTTGTTGTAATCTTTTACAAAATTATTTTATAACTCTCATCCCACTTTTATCTTCCTCACGGCTACAACTAATTCTCCATCACGATTGTCCACTCTTATTTCAATTTTTTTTACATTTCAGTAAATTCTATCGAAATGTCAATTTTTCTCTCTTTTAATTTTTAATTCACTAACGATTCTTCTAAGTTTCTTAGTTTTAGATCTTGCGACCCATTTGACGACCTAATCACATTTGTTAACTTCTCGGAAAATTCTACCACCCATATGGACATTGAAAGTATACGTAAGAATGGTTTTTTCATAAATAACCCTTGGCCCATGACAAATTTTATTAAATTTTCACTCCAAATTACGACTTGGCTTTACAGTTAATAGCCACTGAAAAATTAATTTGTCATGTCACATTAGGCAACCATTTGGTTGATTCCCTTAAACATTCTAAACATCTTGTCTCCAATTTCCATTTTATCTACCAGACTTTGTTTCTATTAGGAATTTTTTCTACTTATTCTTGCGATCCTTTTCGCACCAGATTTATTCTAACAGACGTTGTTTTTCGGGCTGCCTCTTTTAAATTATTACATCCCGACAAATTACTTTTCAAACATATTATTGAAGACACTAATCCTTGGCTCATTGAGCATCATTCTCATCAATTACAACTACCTTGTCCTAACCCTATTTTGTACTGTAATTTAGGTTCTTGTGATTTCCAAACTACCAACATGGAAACCTTCCAAATTCATTTCATTAGTCATTTTTCTGACAATTCAGACTAGATCAGACATCTCAATTTTGTGAATTCTCTTATAGGGCAATCCTTTATTTTTTTCCGGCTTAGATTTTAACTCCACTTTTCTTTCTCAATACGCTCATGAGTCGATACCACTTACTTTTTCCGACTAAGATTATTAAATTTCATACTTCTTTTTTTTACATAACAAACTTTCAAATTAATGTTTTATCCTTTTACAGCATTCCTTCAACCATTACAATTACGACATTTTTTTCATATCCATGCCATTTTTTTCTAAGCTTTTGTCTTCAAAAGTTCATTTCCAATCAGCTTTTATATGTATTTCTCTTTCTTGTAGTTGTAAGATTTGAGTTAAGTATCTATAAAACAAATACACAATTTTATTACTAACAACACCTTTACTAACAAATTCTCCTTTTATCCCGATACTTACGTTTTCCTGTTACCCGTTCTTTTTTCACCATATTGTTTCTTTTATAATTTCAATTCAAAGAAAAATAGTACATATTTATAATTTCTTTTTTTTGAGACTTATTGTAATAACTTAAGAATACGTTATTTATTACACGTCCCCTTCTATATGTCTTCAATTATTTCCTGTAACATTCTCTTTATGTAAATTATTTTATCTTGTATAATATGTCCTTGTAACCTATTTTTATATCTTGTACAATTATCTGTCTCTTCTAAATAACTTGTTTCTATGAACAAACACCCTTGTCTTACTACATATAAATAGTCTCTTTCGTCTTATGAAAGGCAGACACCACCACCAGGCCCAAAGTGAATAAACTCTATTCTATCCAATCCAAATCTCTTCGGATATTCGGTTTATTAAACTTGTCTTATTTTATAATTCATCTTATCATTATTGACCTGGGTGGTTTAGAAATCGGTGACTCTGATGGTAAGATCTTATCGGTCTTTACGTCATCCCCGCCAAACCTTTTAACATATCCAAGTTTTTTTTTCTCTTCCTTTGGGTCAGGGTTGGTGATCTCCTATTGAAACTGATCACTTCAATAGTAATAAGTCTGAGTCTGACTGTCTGCAACATTCATACAAAAGGACAACTTACACGCGTTCTTCACGTGTTTTACCACTACATATATTTCTTACCAGTTTATTTAAATAAAAACTGAAAGG
>JAQFYJ010000331.1:0-14567 GCA_034694685.1 Isotoma anglicana | reverse complement strand
ATCAAAAGGCGAATTATGTTTTTCAATAGATCTATAAATTGGAATGAAAGGAAAGGCGTATGAGGTTTCTCTGCCTATTTGTCTTACCTTCCTTGAGCGTCTTTATGATAACGAATTTGGCAAGTGTAACAATATTAGAGTTTAAAACGCAAATATAAACAACAAATACGACATATACAAGCATCTCATAATAATATTGCACAAATCCAAAGTGAGAAGAGAAGAGACTCGAAATCTTGAGTTTCCGTTTCAGTTGTCGGATAATAAAAAACCAACTAAACTGCATCAAGAGTATCGTCTTCTTCGGTATAGTACTTTGGTTTTAGTTCATATAATGAATAAGTGTTTTACAAAAGGAAGAGTTAACTTGCCAATAAAATATGTTTTATTCGTAGTGGTAGAGTACCGAATACCTAAGACCTAATAGCACCTTAGTAAAATACGGGAAGGATGGATTCTCATGAAAGATATTCGGTCTCGGGAGACTTTTGTCGTTCGGTCGGTTAAATTTGCAAAGTGTAAATGGTATGTACGTATAATATTACAGTAAGGGGAACTCTAAACTAAAATTTAACTGACTTATTCAATATTCAATCGTATCTCATTCATCAGGCTGTTATTACGTGCTACCTCGTTCAACTCGTAAAAGGTATATTTGCTATTGCTATTGAAAAATATGCTAGTATTAGGAAACTATAAATTCATGAAATGTGTGTGTGTGATGTATCTGTAACCATATTATGCATCGTTATTATAAATCATACCGACCATGAGCAATCTAATATGCAAGATCCGTCCGTAAAAGTAACGTTAACGTTATAATAAGTGCAGGCTGAATAGGTAGTAAGAATATAATAGGAAAGCAAAGGTGCTCTTCCTTTTTGCACTAATATTATTAGCATAGAAGAGAGAAAATGCAAATCTAGTATTATAATCATGACGGTCATAATCATGATAATAACATGAGTCGCTCTCACTATACAATCAGTTAAAAGTTTGCAATTTATAAACTAAGCCACTCTAGCTTGACTAGAATACAATCTGGCTTGACTTGCCTATGACTGATGCTGTGATGTACTGGACTGACTTTACTATAATAATATTATGAATATAAACAGCGAACAAGAATCAGAATAATGTTTTTCAGTTTGTTAACTAATGGTTGGTTAGTTACATAGTTTTAGTTGGAGTTTGCCAGGCAGGCAGGCAAAACTAAGGCAAAAGTGACTAGCCACCACCACAGCAATAATAGAATAAAGTGTAGTTTACTTACTTACATAGCTTAACATCGTAATAGTTAGTAATAAATAAATATAACGAAAAATAAAAGAAATAATAATAATAGTGGGATACCTAATACATAATGCCATGATGATGGTACAAATACGAATTGTAATAGGGACAAAGCGATGTTAGAAAGGAATACCCAGGCAAAGCCAAAAATCCACTAGACCAATAATTCATGTGATATTCCGTATTGAATTCATTAGCCAAAACCTTACCGTGTTTCGATTATCATTTCAATAATAATCCACTTCACAGTCCCTTTCTCGGTTAGTTACTTATGTGTTACTCCTTGAGAAAGATTGAGTCGTTTAGTATTGCCATTATCATTACCATGAGAAAGTTGTAGACCACATCAACTCCTCATACTACTACTTTACTACTGTAAAAACTGTAACTGACTTCTACTACTATTCCAACTACTGTTACCATTACTATTTGCAAAAACTGCTTACCTACCACATTCAACCTTACATTTACAAACTTTAAACAACTTATTGCAAACTTTAACTAATATAATACTACTACAAACAAAAACCACAACATTATCCAAGTGCGAAACATTCATAGAGACTGACTGAGAAAGTCAGAGTCAAAGAGCATATCCGATTTTGGAACACGTTCCTCATCCTTCTTAGAGTTCAACATTTCTGTTCCTGGCACTTTAATAGTTGCCATATGGATCTTGAGTTTTTAAAAGTATTTATTATTATTGCAACAACTAGTCTACACGAGTTCCATTATTAGTTTGATTTCTTACTCCATATAGAAAACTGCAATAGCCACAGGAGTTCTAAATTTTGAAGATTTCATACGTTCCTATTTGTAACATTTCATTTCATATACATGAGTAATATTACCTTAGTTCTATTTTAAAAGCTAAGAGTTGTTAGCTAAAAATCAAGTCAATAATATTAATTAGATTAATGAATTCCGTGAACGTCGATACCCTAGTGATTTCATAGTCGGTAGCAGTTACATAGCATTTATAAAACCAGTATTCTAATCTAAGACACGCACACATAGCAAGCCAAAGTCACTGTTTGCCGAGAAGTTGTGGTCTTGAAATGATTTTCCTTTGTCTCTGTGATACCTAGTCAGATTCGAATTTAGTATTAAATATTGCAAATCAACCTTACATTACGTTTACGTATCTTACGCTACGTACTAAAGATAAATGAACTTAAAGTGAAATCGTGAATGTAATTTTTTAAAGTGTCTTAAGCTATTGCATAGTATTTTATAAAAAGAAGTGATGATGAATACACTTTCTTCCCTTTCCTGTGGTAATGTCCTCATTTTCAAATCCAAGAGTCGGAGGCCAGCAAGACTGAAAAATTCGAGTATGGACAATTTTGTAAAGCATTTACTTTTGTAAACGATATCCTTTGACTAGATTAGATTAGAGTGTACTTGGCAGGAGAAATGACCAAGGCTGTAGCAGAAAAATTTCGTAATTGCATGCAAAACGTGGAGTTGTTCTTTGTTTCATCATCCTTTCTTCTTAACTTTGATGCGAATATTTTTATTAAGCTAAGAGATAAACTCTGATAAACTATTATTGGCAATTAATGGATGCGATTCTCTCGTGGTAAACGTGTAAACATTACATTATATTTTGTGATACACACACTTTGCAATATTCATTATCAAAAGTTATCTGTTCAGGGTAACTTGTAGTTATGACGTTGATAACGTGAGTGTTGTTTAATCAAGGATGTATTGATATTATGATAATGGAAATTCGTAAAAGCTATGACATTGAGTGAAGTAGTATTAGCATTAATTTTGTCACAAACGATTTTAGTATCCATCATCATATCTCACGAGTCATTGTTCTCCTGGAAAATAAATTCTTTGTCAGAAATAATCTGTCTGCATAGCTTTTGATCTAGTCGAGTAAAATTGGTCAAAAGTTATTTAGTATTATATCTAATGGGTTGTGGTATTATCTCGTTTTTCTTCACAGATGCGGCAATGACCGCAGCAGGTGCCGAAAGAGACGGGTCACAGTTCAAGTCAGATCAGCTACGAGGAGGTTCAGAAAATCCTTCATCAGGCAATAGCATAATGCAGTCATCAAATTCAAACCCTAATGGTTCAAATGGTGCTGGAGGGGGCTCTGGAGCTACGTCTACCATTTTCTCAAGAACAAGTTTATTAAATAATCCACAGTGTAACATCAGATTTAGTGGTCATACACTGGACAAAGCTACCAAAGCGAAGGTGACGTTAGAAAATTATTACAGTAATCTTATAGCCCAAAATGCGGAGAGGCAGCAGAGACTAGCGCGTTTAGAAGAAAGTATGAAAGGATTGTCTGAAGAACAGAAGGAACAGAAGCGAAACCAACATAATCAACGAGAAACAGAATTTTTACGTTTAAAAAGAGCCCGATTAGGTGTTGAAGATTTTGAACCGCTCAAAGTAATTGGACGTGGAGCTTTTGGAGAAGTTAGATTGGTTCAGAAAAAAGATACAGGTCATGTATATGCCATGAAGATTCTTAGGAAAGCTGATATGTTGGAAAAAGAACAGGTGGCTCATGTACGGGCAGAAAGAGATATCCTAGTTGAAGCGGACCATCAGTGGGTAGTGAAAATGTATTATAGTTTCCAAGATGTACAAAATTTGTACTTGATTATGGAATTTCTTCCGGGTGGAGATATGATGACCCTTCTAATGAAAAAAGACACGCTGACTGAAGAATGCACCCAGTTTTATATTGCAGAGACTGCCTTGGCTATTCATTCCATTCATCGTCTCGGATTCATTCATCGTGATATTAAACCGGATAATTTGTTGCTTGATGCTCGAGGACATATTAAACTTTCCGACTTCGGACTTTGTACTGGGCTTAAGAAGTCACATCGAACCGAATTTTACCGAGATCTGAGTCAAGCTAAGCCATCAGATTTTGCTGGCAATTGGCAAGTAGACAGCAAACGAAGAGCTGAGAGTTGGAAGAAAAACCGTAGAGCTTTGGCTTATAGCACCGTTGGAACGCCTGACTACATAGCACCTGAAGTATTTCTCCAAAATGGTTATGGTTCTGCTTGTGATTGGTGGAGCTTGGGTGTAATCATGTATGAGATGCTAATAGGTAATTTAAGTATTTAGCACACTTTTAACCTTGAAATTTTTCTAATTAGTGATCTGCTAATTGTACTAACAATTATTGTAGTAACAGCGTTATCCTCAATTCTTTGTTCCAGGTTATCCTCCATTCTGTAGTGAAAATCCTCAAGAGACCTATCGTAAAGTTATGCATTGGCGAGATACCCTCGTCTTTCCTCCAGAATCGCCCATTTCAGAAGAAGCCAAGCATGCCATTCTCAGGTACATCTGAATATTGCACATTTAAGGTTTCATAGACTAATTAACTATTATTAAAATTAATTTTTTATGGATTTATCTACAATATAAACATTGTGTTGAAAAGCTTATAAAAAATTGCTAACTAAATTGTTTTGTTTTTTTAGATTTTGCTGTGAAGCCGACAAAAGGTTGGGAAGTCAGCAAGGTATTGAGGACCTGAAAACCATTTCATTCTTCAAAGGTGTTGATTGGGAGCACATCAGAGAAAGACCTGCCGCTATTCCTGTAACCGTGAAGTCGATAGATGATACATCTAACTTTGATGATTTCCCAGATGTTGATTTAAAAATACGTGAGTATTCAAAATATTTTATTTAGCATCAATTTAATAAGTCGTGTTCGTGTCAGTGATCATTTATAATATTAATATCTGTCTCTAAAATTTAGCTGCCCCTTCCAAAGATATGAAAGATGGGGAGCCTACTTACAACGACTGGGTTTTCATCAATTACACATTCAAGCGTTTCGAGGGGTATGTTTTGTTCTATTTTAATGGATAAGAAAGCAATAGTAATGTTAATCATGATTATTATTATTATTTGTGTACTATTTTTATAGCCTTACTCAACGTGGTCCTATCCCAAAGACTAAATGAAGGTAGTGTTAATGCTAGAAGAATATAATTGCCTGCATCACCTACAGAAGAGAAGAAAGCCTTAGTATTTGCATTTTACCATTGTCACTTGGAGCAACTATATATTCCAACTTCGAATAGCAGCAAAGGAGATCCGAGTATCTAACACGGAGACACAAAATAATAAAATACGCTGGCATTTTTTAAACTCTTTGAGAAGCGTCTTTGTGTGTGGTGACGTAATTTTTAGCCAAAGTGACATGTTTACTGAAGTTAGAAGTAAGGATTTCGCTGCTTCAGTTGTTATTTCTTGTTCGTAAACGCTCACATGAATGACATACCGGTACGATACGAACGTTCTCTGAATGAGATATTCATAGTAATGCCGCAATAATAAAGAGTCATTTATTTCAATGTGATCCATTAGTTTTTTGACTTTTTTACATCACGGAACTTGTATGCAGTGAGTCAGTCGAAGTGCGGAAGACAAAAGAGGAAGACTGACTGACAGCACGTGCAGAATGAGCGGAATCAAACCTGCCTTGTCAGTTCAAGTACACACTCATTACACAACAATTATGATTATTATTTCCCTCAACTACAGTATTTATTGGTGTATCGTTCGTTCCTTCTTTGATGTGAAATTGGCTTTTAAATAGAGTAAGAATTAATTATTGTTAACCATTGAGTATCGGTCGCTACTAAACTAGGTTGTGTTTTATTAGTTAACTCGCTTTTATTAATGAGTTATTGCGTGATTCCTGTGTATATACGCATGTTACGAATTGCGTGTAGATAATTGCGTAAACGTAGGTAACATATGATTTTACCAGCTAATTATTTGTAACAGGAAAAATACTAAACCATGAAAATTACTTTGTCTACGTGTGATAAAATAAAAATGACAATGGATAAAAACAAAGTAATTCTAAATCATTTTAAACGTATATTTTATTTCGCTGTTCTCATACAGTTCCACATCAAAAATGAGAGATGAATAAATATTCATGCATTAAAATCAATTGTAAATCATCTTTACAAAAGCAAATTTATAAATATACGTAATACTATTAAATACATATTTCGAATATTTAAGAGTAATGTAGGTTATAACAAGTACCCAATGTGTAATGCATTGCTAGATCATAATGTCGCAAATTAACATTAATTATTAGAGGCGAACCACTAACAGGTCGGTTTTCACCGGAATAAATAAATGCGGGGTAGACAGCCTAAAATAGAAAATCCTGCTACGAAGAATCAATAACTACGAAACTGCATAGCATATCCATATCGTTGTAAATAACACAATTTTTATCACCGAAAATGTATACGGGTTGACTTACAAAATGAATCTTATAGCTTAAAATGACCCTAACAACAAAACAGCTATATAGTCCAAACAAAATGAATAAAAAAACTCATGATCTAGAAAGTTGATTATAATTAGCGTACGTTAGAAAATTTGTGAGTTTCTCAAAGCCTTAATGCTTGGTCTTATCCGTTAGCTAGATGAAAACATTAAAAAAACTAGAATAAATTTGGGATAGTCAATTAACTTTTAGTGTAAGGGTAACAACTAACTTTACAATTAAATACGACCTTGACACACCAGCCTATTTATAGTAGATACATTATATATTATATGATATATACCAAGAATCGGTTTTAGTACTAATGTATGTGTTTAGTAAATGAATTATTTCATCCCTTTGTTGGGTTCAGTCTTTATACTAAAGTCTTTCTTTCCAATGTTTGTTGGTTTTCCAGCAAGTGCAAACACACAGAATTCACCTGACTGCAGAGGTTTCGAAAATCGTTTGGTATTGAGACAAAAACACCTGAAAAATATAACAAAATTGAATATTAGTGATTTGTTTGATCACAAAAATGATTAGGATACTGAATAACTGAATTTATAGTAAAAGTTACCAGAGTGTTCTTCTGACAGATATTTGCAGTATATATTCAGGATCCCAGTTACATCGTTTGATGAGTTTCCAATAAGATCCTTCGGCCAAATATTCCTAATAAAAAACAGTTATGAATTAACAGTAGAATGACTTATGGTAAGTATAATAGCATAATGATAGCACAAGTTTTATAAAACATACCGATTTGCCTTGAACAATTCAATCGCATTTTCCCAATGATTAGCAAGTAAGAGATCTAATAAAGATCCTTCAGCTTCACTCAAGGATAGCTTGCTCCCTTTATCTCCTGGAATAACGAGTGTAGAGATGCACTGCAGTAAAGCTGCACGGACTTCCAACACCTGACGCGATAAATCTCGAACCTTATTACAAGTAAAAAATCAAAATTAAAAATCTCATAAAGGAAATTTTAGAAAAAAAAATCAATGTGACATACACACTTCGCACCTTAGATTTAGGACTGGCTGAAAGAGATTGAACTGCTCTTTGGTGACATTCCAGCAATAATCTTAATTGAAATAAAGTCCTGTAAAGGAGTTTAGAAACGTCTGCAATAATTTCAAAAGGATCAGCAGAGGAAGTTTCGGCAAAAGAAGCAGATTGAGATTCTTCATACGTAGGCAGTTCTCCTTCTAAAGCCTTTAGTTTTACCAAAGGTTTAAGTCCACCTTCAACACATTCATGTAAAGTCTCTTTTCGGTCATTGAGGGTTTCAAGATGCTCGGAAGCTTCTAGCAATAGGATTTTGACTTCCTCGCCTCGAATTAATTCTTTAGCTGACCACAAGTGCCATGCAGCCATGTGCAAATTATGTTCATTTGAAAAATCTAACAAAACTGAAATTATTTGAGATATATTTGCTGCACTTTCAAATCCTAAGGAAGTTAGCAAAGCCGTAATATCTTGACATAAATAAATAACTTCACAAAAGGATGTTTGAACCATTTGAGACATTGTCTGTACTGATTCTAAAGACTGGAGGGGACGAATACCCACGAGGAATTTTTGGAGTACAGACTTCCAGTCTTGAAAATCTTCTATAATTCTACATTGGTTATCCCTTTGAACATCCGTTGCAGAGCTAGCACTGGCTTCATCTCCAATATCCATTTCACCTTCATTCAAAATTTCAGAGGTTATATTCGCATCTGTGTCATCGCCTTCACCCTCAGCTTCCTCTTCTTCAATCAAAAGGCCTCCTTGAGGTGATAGATTACATGGAGTAGTTTCTTCTTCGCTTCTTGAATCCAGACTGGTGTCAGAAAGACGCCTAGATCTTGCTGGAGAAGAAATCTGCGAAGATCCTAGCTCAATCATGGTTAACGAGTTAGGTTGTGGAGTCGGCGGATCAGACGTCCTTCCTTGAAGTGGAGGACCATGTTCGTCCAAAGGTGACAGTCCTAGATCTTCTTCATCAGAAGATTCTTCTTGTAACTGATCCCCTTGTAGCGGCATGTCTTCGGGTCTCCTTGCCAAATTATTTCCCTGAGAATTATTTACAATCGTTGTTGGATCTGACGATGTTTGGGACCTTGAGCGAGATCTGCGACTTCCAACGCCCTCATTTTCTGTTTCTCCCTCCGTCTCTGGCTCTGTACCAAGCTCAGAAAGTGGGCGCCTTCTCACTCCCCAATTGAAGTTATCACTACTTTCTCCCTCGACAGACTCCAGCTCGTATTCCAAGAAGTCGAAGTCTCTAAATACTCGAAATTGTGCGTCGCTAGCAGAACCATCATCTAAACGACTTGCGCCTGATGCGTCATTTATTGCCACAGAGACTTCTTCTGTAGATGAAGCCACACTACTTTGGCGCTCCAAAAGTTCCGAGCTTTGACTGAAGATTACCTGTAACATTTCCAACATGACTTAAGTTTTAAGGTACATAAGGTAATTTTGAAATCAACTAATATGACGCAAATAAAAAACAATTCTTAAAAATAATGCAACTTACGGATGGACTTTTTGGCAATCCTACACGTTGCCCACAAGCATTAAGTACGCTTACAAGACATTCTCGTACTCTGCTCTGGCACTGCCAAGGTCTTTTCCAATTTGAAAGAATTACAACACCACAACCAGCGACGTTATTACCTCCCATCTCTCCCACTGAACCAGATCTCTGAGCTAAACCTCCAGGGCCATAGGTATTCAACAGACCCACACTAAGACGCGAATTAAGAGCTTCCTCTTTTATATTCGGATGCTTTCGCCCAATTATTGGTGTCTGAGAAACATCAAACGTAAACTCCATAGTTCTGCCTGGTAATTCTTTTTTATAGCTGAATTCGGGGTCAGAGGTGAAAGCCACCGAGGAAGCTGTACTGACGGAATCCCACGCCGATGCCATAGAGGAAGGGCCGGAGCTACCACTATAATTTTGTGGAGCTGGAGCAACTAAACTGGAAGATCGCGTTACTACCAGTTTAAGAATTCTCAAAGAGTCTCGCCAATACGGTCCCTGTAACCGAAACCAAACATCACGATTTATACTTATGTTAATTAGTTCACCATGTAATAATATTTACATTTATAAAGTTTCTTTAATTCTAAAAACCCAACACTTACATCAAGGTGCTTCTCAATAGCTCGTAAAAGCTCAGTACTGACGGTATTCATAGATGTTATATCCACGTAATTAAACGAGCAATTAAGCGCAATTAGAACAGCTGGTTGAACTGAAGTTGGTCCTTTCTCCAGAACATCCAAAAGAAACCCCAGCAACAGGGGAGCAAGATGAGAATACGAATCATACAAATACTTGATAACGCATTTCGTCCATTGCATGCTTTCTTTACTAAAAGACCTTCTACTGTAAAGTGTCATAACCGTAGACAAATGTTGCAATGCTTGGGCACCACTGTCTCCTTTACCTGCACCAACCTACAAGTAAAATAAAGTTATTTAAGTCATTTCATGTAAAAAGATATTTCATGTTACATACACTTATATTTAGTAAATGTACCTCTGCAATTAGCTGTGCAGCTTTTACGCACATTGGGGTTGGGTCATCATAGTGGACAAGAAGAAAAGGAAGAACTGCGACTACAGACAGAGGATATCCTGACTCTCCAGTGGGATCAACGAAATTTACATCCAAGAAAGGTATAAATCGAAGAAGGACGGCCAAACTCTAAACCAAATGAAAAGTTAATGAGCGTCAGATTAATCGTCAAATCAAAATCCATTTCAAACGAAAAAGATGTTTTTAAATAAAATAAAACTTATACCTGTTCATAGGTGTTGGCGTTGCTGCAGCCTTTCAGAATCAAAGGAAGGATTCCGCTGAAATTATTCCATTGTAACTGGGCTTGTACCCTGTCAACTTTGTCCCGACACTCAAGCCGTTCCAGAGGAAGTCTATCCATCACCTTTTCAAGTAATCTCAATGCAAGCAAGTACTCGTATTCAAAATCGGATTCTAGTAACGAAAGAGCTAGCCAGAATACTTGAGATATAACATCTACATCTTGTTGTAAAGTTCTATCGATATTGTCATCTAAAATCCCATCATTGCAAAGTCCATTTAGACTTTGGACAGACCTTGATCTTCCTAGTTCAGTTCTTTTGCATTCCAAACCAAAAGTTTCAGTTCCACTTCTTGGTCTAATAAGAGTAGGAGAAAAAGCATCATCTTTCATTGCTTTTTCCAAAGTTTTAGTCCCATCGTCTTGAGCTGTAGCAATAGTAGGTTCACCAAATGCTAGACTTTCTCGTTCTATTCCATCATCAGGAGGAATTGCTTCCACACACGCTTCTAAAGTCAGTATCAACTCTGTAACATAGCCCTGCATGTCATCTCCAGCTTCTGCTACAGTTTCAACTAATCTCGAAAGGATATCACATAGTATCCTGGAGACTAGAGGGACTTTAAGAGCTCTGAACACTTGCAACGATCTTCCAGCGTAGTGTCGCGAAGAGCAGGCTAGACCTATTTGCAATGATACTTGAGCCCATTTTCTATCGATATTGGAATTAGGATAAGAATGAGAGAAAACATCAAAACTATTTTGCAGAAAACCGCATAGTTGATTTGCACTTCTTATATTCCAAACGCGAGCTGTTATATCTTCACAGTTCCACAAGCTTTGACCTTTGTGCTCAGTCAAAAACTTAATAAGTGCCAACGTTTTTTCTTGAATCGTTAGTGGCCTTTTAACCCCATATTCTGGAGGCTCAGGAATGACTAGCAACAAATTTATTGGGGTATGAGGACGCTTCGATGGTGTTCTCGGGCTACTCTTTGGACTTTGACTAGGGCTTTGACAAACAGAATTTGATACCCCAAGTGTTTCCGCTGTTGGTGCCTTTGAAGAAATTGCTGATGTTACGAATTCTGTTTTTGAATCTAATAAAAATACAAAAATCAAACTTAATTAATGAGAAATGAAATTTTTATATTATATTATTACAACAAATAATGTTATCACTAACCCAAAAAGTTGTAGTTTCTAAGGGATAAATGAGGAAATGTTAACCCTAGGTTCATGTCTTTAGTCTGTTGGTTCAGAGACAGTTTTGCAATCGCAAGGTGATTCCGGTGGGCTCCAGACACAGTAAGAAGATTGATCAGCATGCTATAGCTGTGTAAATTTACTAAGGGTCTCAGATGATCTAATCCCAAAAACGCCATGTGAATCATTAATGGTAAGTATTGGCTGCACCAGTCTATTTTCTTTTCCTTCTTTGAATCTTCTGTTGAAACAGTTACCACTGATCCTTCATTAATTAACTCTGAGATGAACATCATTGCCAGATTACATCGATGAAAAGGAGTAACTGGTTGAGGAGGAAGAAATTCTTTTAGAGGAGCATAGTAACCTCCATATTCTGGCATGGGCAATGGGAGCAACTTTAAATGCTGCTCCATGTTTTCTGCAACATCTTCATTGTTTCCATTTCCGCCCAATGTACTTTCAACTGCTCCTCCATATCCGGGAGCAATTGTTTCACTGCTGGGACATCTTTCATTGGGTTTCTGTTCTCCATAAGATGAATACTGTTCAGTTTCATACAAAGCTGATCTTGGCTTCTCCCTTTCAGATGAGAGAAACTGAGTATCAGGTAATGCAGCTGGACCACTAATTGTACGAGTTTTTTCTGAACGAAATAATCCCGCTGCTCCGCTGCTACTAGAGCGAAGATGAGGAGGTTGTTGAAAAACGCTAGATTCCTCAGCAGATCGTCGCTTTGTATGAATTGTTCCTTTTTCCAACTCTAATGCTGATACTCGGGGAAACTGTGAAGCGTTTGACGAGGTATGATTTAGTGCAGAGCTTCCTCCACCGCCATTATTCTGAGGAGCTACGTTCGTATCAGAGTAGCTTGATGTTTTTCGTAAATGTGACAGACGATAAAATGGTGGAGTTTCAGTTCGCTCCACGAGCCAACTAAGAGATTCGACTGTTTGCAGCTCCGCTATGAGGTCTTCAAGAAGCCTTACAGGTCTGGCTTTGAATAAATAGATCAAAACTCGCTTGGCATGGGGCAACACTTCATTTGGAGCAAGTCCAGTCACAATTAGGAGGTAGTATAAAACGACGCGCTGATTATTAGGCGAAGAGCAGCACAATGTTTGCCAGCATTCTTCGATTTCTCGTTCGTGTTCATCCCCAAACTGATAATTAAAATACGTTTTATAATTTGCACTACAACAAACAAAATGGTTAATATAGAATAATGTATCGTCTTTACCTTTGCTGTAAGATAGAGAAGGTTGTTTAGAACCATTTCAGTAGCTTCAGTTGAGCCCCATCCCCTGCGAAATAATCTATCACCTTCGTCAAAATTTCGTTTTCCACATAGCGAACAGGAAGAAGAGGAAGAAACAGACTGCCTCAAATTTTCTGAAGATACGTCCATTTCTAGTGTTGACAATGGTGCAATAACATTAGGACTTGGTATTGCAGGCTCAACCAGCTCCATGTTATGAAGCCACGGTTGGAGATATCGAAGAAGGCTTTGTCTCACATCAGATCGGGCAGTTTTCATTCGCCACGAAATTTCTATAAAAACATTATTTTGTTAAATACTGGTCACTGAGATGGTTTAATATATGTATGTCTTACCAGAAAATACTGGCATCGTCAACTCCGGATGCAAAAATGAAAGCTGTTTCGATAAAAACGTCTGACTTTTAGCATAATTAGACCTGCTAAGCAGTGCATCCAAAGTACATGGACTATCATCTTTGCTAATTTCACTTCCTAAGTGGTGTAGCTGTAAAGGTGGTAATCCAGCAAAGAACCGCCGATCTAAAACTTGCAATAGCCGGAATGCAGTTTGTTGTAAATTGAATTTTGGACATCCACTGTACAGAAGAGCTGTGTTTATTATTGCTACGTATCTGTCGCAAGGGTATTCACGAGCGGAAAATAATGTCGCAATCGCTCTGAAACATGCATCTGCAATTTGAGGAGCTCCAGTAAAACATCGAGCAACAACCCAATCTAGAACGGAGCCTACATCTGGGTTGAATTCAAGCAACATTATCATAACTTTCTCTCCCAGTTCACTTATTCGAGGATCTTGTGATGATAGCAAAAAGTCTAGCCAAGAATATAAATGACTTTCTTCGGTAAGAAGACTTTGTTGAAATACAGGTCCACAAGTTAGAAGTCCAGCCACTGCCTGAAGTGCAGCAAATTCTAGCTCCGATTGTTGGCTTCCTCCTGCTCCAGGTGAGCTGGTAACTATTGCAGTAACGTTTGAAGTACTTCCTAGATTCAGTTCCTTTCCTAGTGACTGAGCATATGAACCGGCCCAACCAACACACAATTGGAATAGTTGTTTCTTTGTTTCTCGTTTGATAAGGTTCTCTTTCAAATCCAACTCGAAACTGTCAATTAAACAGTGAATTCCCTTGCAGAAGTTTAGTCGCATTTCAAATCCCCCATCACGATCTGTCTCCGTTTCCAACCATCCCTTACTGGACTCGAAAAACTCTTGAAGTGGAGTTGGTAGGATTGCTCCACTGTCTCCCAAATGATGGCCTTGACTAGATGGTGTGTAAGAATGCGCTATACTGCTAGCCATTTTTCCAAATGTCTTCTCATTTGCAATCATTTCTAAAATCCTCAACATCTGTAATCTTAAGTTATCTTTACGTTTACGTCGCCGAACGTTTTCTTGCTTCCTGTCACATGCTTCTTTCAAGTTCGTGGCCAGTTCCTCAAAAAGATCTCTACAATAAATAAAAAATATCATTTAGATCACTTATGTCCAATTCACTAACGCAAAACTTAATTTAGAAGTACTTGGATAACTCAATCGTTTAGAGTGTTAGCCGTGTTTACAACATTAGCTAGATTTTAAATCTGAAAATGAAATTGCAGGACCAGCGCAGTACTGCCTCACCCTTATAAGTACCTCGTTTGAAAAAATAACTCCCCATACGCTTT
>JAQFYJ010000330.1:0-14585 GCA_034694685.1 Isotoma anglicana | reverse complement strand
TTACACCACACCACTCAATTGCATGGTTCTCAGTTACTATTCACAATTTTGGCTGCTGACAAGGTGCATTAATGTAAATTTAGTTTGATTGTGGGTGTTATGGCTAATTTGACAAATGCATTTGGATTTAGAATTCTGTAAAAAATTATTTGAGACAAATTTTTTAGACTACAGATAGTAGTAGCATTGTGACAGTGATTATGAAAATAACTACAAGGCATCATTTGTTATATATTCAAAAGAAACAAAACCTTGGTGTAATTTTCTACTTTTAAGTTTATTTTTATCGCACATTTTGAAAATGGGAAATATTCCTTGCGTTCCTAACAATCAAAAACATAATAATCGTTTTGAAGTTGATCATGAATCTCAATCACCAGAGCCTCCCGAAGAGGACGATTGGACTGAAGAAAATGCATCCAAGCAAATTGATAAGTTACTTAAGGATATGCAAGCACATAATTTGAAGCGAATGAAAGAAGAGGTGGAGACGGATATTAATACTTTCGTTTTAAATAATCTACTAATGTGCTTACAGTTTTTTGATAATTTTGAAAGGTAATTTTGATTTTTTAGTCTTATTTTATTAAGTTTCTGCAAAATTCACAAATCGGGATTCACGACGTGCTTTCTTCAACAAGCGTATTTAATATTGGGCAGTATATTCTTACTATAGTAAAATTAGCAATTTTCTATGTTAAACTGCCCCTTTTTTAGTTTTGAAACTTATTAGGAAGTTAGATTTGATAACCATATTTGATGTAGGTACGTTCTATTACACACTAGCCGAGATAAAAATGCAGCTTGCTGAGGCTTATATCTTATCTCTATTGAATATTTTTCTGAAGTTATCATCATTTATACAGAAAGCCTTTGCTTATACTACTGTTTAATTATACTGTTTAATTTTTTAAATTTAAATTTGAATTTAATTCGCGTTTAGAAAAAAAGTTTATGAGTTATGTTTTCTGTAAGTTGTACGGTTGAACTTTTTTACTGTCGGTTTCCAAAATATTATGATAAGGACAGATAATGCTACTTGCGTTGTATTAGTAGAATGGATGGTGGGTTGGATACAAATGAAAGTTTAAAATGTTGTTGGTTTATTTCACCAATTTTGTGTGGCTAAACTTTTTCCTCATATTCTTCTGATCTTCCATAATTATAAATGTAATATCTTAACGAAGTTGAATAATTAAAACGACCGAAGCAGTGTAAAAATAAAATACTGAAATTGATTATCAAAATGACAATAAATTGTATAGCAGAAATAGAAATGAATCGTCTTTGCTGAAGATTACAGTTAAGGTTGTATTGGATCCATACACTATTAAATGTAAAAAAATTTAAATTCAATTTTTGAAAAAATCAGCGTGTTGAGTTTTTCAAAGTTTGGCTTTATAAGTTCGAAACTTTTCTCTTTCAATTTTGAAAGAACACATAATCAATCATTTTAAAATGTACTTTTCAGATGTCTAAATATTTTCTAGAACAAATTCTATACACGAAAAAATAATTTGACGCTTCACAGTCATAGTTTTGTTTTAGGTTTGGTTAAAATTGACGAAATTGACGAGTTTGAAACTTTTCAATAGATCTGGTGTAGACCCAATGCACCCTTAAAGAAATAAAAGAATGTTTTTTCGGACATGTTATTGAAATATTTTGTATTTTTCTGCATTCTGTGGTCGTTTTCATGTTTAATGTAGGTTTTTAAAATGAGTTTTCCTAATTGAATCTACTCTCTCTATATCTCCACATAATCCCTCAAACGGACTTATGCATTCATATTTTCCAACGTCAAAACTCTGCATATCAAAATACTTCAAGTGACAATTCAAGCTTATCACAATGATCTTGATCACGCATTATATAATCATTTGTTAACGAAGCGTCTCCAATTAAAGAGTTATAAAATGATATCGTCATATATTATATTAATAAATTATTTTAATCAGACGATTAGCACTCGAAACTCAACCTATAATACACTTACGAGTAGATTAAAATATGAATTAAATCATGCAGTTGCTTCATGAAAAAATTAAATTAGCAAGAAACATTCTAAATTAAATTTTGATTATAATTTAAAGTTTTTATTTAAAATCGAACCCGGATTCAAATCTGAAGGTCACAGCTACTATTTACCTTTCAATATACTTGCAACTTTGGAAAGTTATCAGCTTTTATCAGCATGTTATTATTGTTATTACCTTCTACGTGAAGTGCCGAGTCTGCATTGCAGACTTTACAGAGGATATCAAATAATTAGTTGCATATGTTGCAAATCGATGCATGAATTTTTCAGTTAATAGAATTCACTTCAAATAGATTACAAATTATAATTATTTTTTCACTACTCATATGAGAAAGAGAATGTTATGTGATTGGCAAGTATATTCAGCTACCGCAAATGTTGTTTTATAACTTTCAAACGTTTAATTTGAAAAGAGTAAAATATTGTTGGGTTGCGATTGTTACCAATGAAAAAAATACATTCGAATTGAAATGTTTTTTTACCATAGATCAAAGGATGCAGCAAATCAATTCAAGCGAGACAAAGAATCTGAAATAAATCATACACTTGCAGAAGATCCTCAAGATGGAATGATTTTAGGGGACAGACGATGCCATTTATTGCATGGAATGGGTCACATCTTAGCCCAAAACTACATTTATAGACCTCCTGACAACTATTACGAAGAAGAGTACTATGCAAGTCATTATTACGGGTCAGATTACAGAAGCACATTCATGTGTGAAGGAATTCTTCCACTGGAATTCACAATGACATGGGATAATTTGGAACTTTATCAAAGTTCAGAATGGGAAATATTACAAGCTATGCAATACTCTGCAGCTAAGGGGACACCTCCTGTTCTGAAATTTTGCGTGGAGGAACCCGATAACAAAAATAACGGTATTACTCATAAAACCCGATTCTGTTAAGCATGTTTCGAATATTAGATACTTAAAATTCTTGTATTTCTAGTACCACGAGGATTTATAAGACTTCGGTGTGTCGACGTGGCTGCAGATATTTACAGACCACTGACAGATTCAAATTATGATTATACATATGCCGGTGCCAGATTTAGTGATCGAGCCTCAGAGGCACCTTCAGATTCAGAAGGTGGCATATCTGACATTTCATCGGTCAGTGATATAGACCCTGAATTTATGGACAAAATAATCCACGCAAGAAATAATAATGAAGAAAAGTCACAGCCTATGTCGTAAGTAGCCGATAATATTTACAGGAGTCAATGCAAATTTAAGTATTTCTTTTCATTTTATTAAATGTTTTGCCTTTATGTTATTTAGCAGTGAGATAAGACGTAACCCACTTGCATTGCAGAATAAAACGAATTATTCTGATATGCCAAAGAATGATTCAAAACCTCTTTCAAGAAACGAGACTTTGCAAAAAAGCATGGCTGAACGACTTCAAAACCGACGCCCAAGTGGTTTCATGCCTCAAAACTATCCAAGCAAACAAAATAAACCTAGCCATAATTTACCCAAACTTCATACAGCTATTAGTGTAAGCAATAAATTGAAAAATGTTGTCAATATACAAATTCCCAGTATAATATCGACAAATATTTAGAATCTGTTTTGTTGCATTTTAGGAACCGAGCATCCCCTCTGTAAATGTGAATTCATCTGTGACCCCACCGATCACGAATAACCAACCCCCAAGATTTACTTACGGAAATGCACAAACTAATAGTCTGTACCCTCCGGTAAATAGATCAAGGCTTCGAGGGTACTATTTCACATATTTAGCATATAAATTCCAACTGAAATAATTAAGTTCTATTTTTGATAAATAATTTGATTTGTACAGGCAATCTCAGTCCATGCTTATGCTAAATGGCCAGTATTCCAGTTCTGGGTACGACACGTCACAAACAAGGTTAGTAAAGTTTTGTAATTTAATTAATTTGACGTACTGTTGTATAAAAACAATTCTTATTTATTATTGAATGATTTAAAAACTAGTGCAATGTCTCAATCTCGTTCAAGCTCAGTAGTAAGTGAAGAAATACGTAATAAATGGAGACAAGTGGAGCTGAAACAATTGTGGCAGTACCCAATAAAAAATCGGGGAAAGCGCGAGGCTGACACAGAGAATCAAGAACCCTTATCATTCAATTGCTTCATACCTATTCAACTGGAAATTCAGTCGTCGGATGAAGAGGACTCTGAATCTGAATCTGAGTCTGAATATTCTTCAGATGATAGCAACAAAGTTGTAAAGGAAGCAGAATATGAAACTCGATACTATTTAAATTCGACACAATTTTCTTCTGAATATTGTTCTGAGTTCCAATACATCGGAGTTAAACAAGGGTTGCCTAAATCTGTTGTATCTGAAGCGGTTGTATTGGGTACAACAATAAGATGCTCTGTGCCATATACAGCAGAATCACCTGAAGATGACAGCTTTCACGTTGTGCACACTTATACACCTACCCTTCGAAGCAAGTATTGGCCCCCAAGCTACTACTTCTGGTTTAATCAACGAATTCTTAATCGAAAGCAGTCATCTCCTCTAGGAAACACTTGGCCAACCATAGCTCAGGTAATTTAAGAAAAAACTCTCAACAAATCATATTTACCAAAATTAGATGCAATCAGTATAAATCCTTTTGTTTTTTTATTAGATGGAAAGAATCGAAAATATGGGCTCAAGCGTTGTACCTTTAGGTTTTCGTTCAGTTGACTTTTTCAATAAACAACAAAGTCTTGAATGGCAGTTGAATTTTGCAACAGCCGAAACAGACCTACTCAACAGTCTAAAACACGTTCATTGGAGAGCTTACGTATTCTCTAGTCTAATTTTCCGAGCCTTTTTAGCCCCATTAGGTCCACAAGGAATTGGAATTGAGCATATTAGAAATATTTTATACTTTATGTGTCACGAGGACTTTGTAGGATGGAATGATGAACAACCCGGTGTTCATCTTCGGGCTGTATTAAGTAAATTATATGACTGCTTAGCTAAAGGGAAGATGCCTAATTTCTTCATTCAATCTCAAGATTTGTTCAAGAGCGTTCCACCCCAGAATGCACGCCTTATCCAAGGTCACCTCCGTCACTTGAAAGACAACCTGACTGTTTATTGCATCTATGCCTTCCGGAACCTGACATGTGTTCAACCGGAAGGAAAGTTCTATCCCATGCCGAATTTTAAAACGTTGTATGAAATGCTAACTGTTCCAAACGAAAAAGATCTCTTAAGAATTGTAAGAAAATTGCAACTTTTAAACAGAAAATTTAATTCATTTTAAGTCATCAGTCAGTAATATATGTAAACTCTTATAGAACAATCCATTACTGGGGATGGGAATGAAGGATTTAGAAGAGGAACTGACACCAAAAAAGAAATCCAAGAAGAAGAATAAGCTTGATATGAACTTACTAGAAAATGAGGTAAAACGATTTGCATGAAATTTTCAAAATTATTAAACTCTACGAGAGATTTATGAAAATCTTTATATCGAAACAGGCTCTAATTGAAGGAGAATTCCGAACCTTTGTTGGAACTCGCCCTACGAATAAACATGACAAAATACAATCAAAACTTAAAAAACGACACGAAAAGTATGAAAAAGAATTGAAAGATATGAAAGCTAAAGATCGAGAATATCGACTCCAAAAAGCTTCTCCAGAAGATAAAATCCCTGCTGTTGAACGTCGAAAGTCGATAGATTTAAAACAATCTACAGTGATTCAAGAGAAGTTTAGTACACTTCGAAAAGTTCTAGTGATTGACTTTTTTATAAAGCATTTTCTAGAGATGGCAAAGAAATCCAACGAATTTAGAGCATACTCTCAGTCTGCCATGTACATTATGCAAGTGGAAAATCTTTGTGATATCCTAACGGACCCAATGTACAATTTAGGACAGACAACTGTGGACGAGTTCACCATAGAAGAGTATAAGGTTTGTAAAATTAAAAAAATATACCATTTAAGAAAAGTCAAATTATTAATGGATCTGATGTTAACAAATGACTGAAATATGTAGAGACAATGCGAACTTTTAAGGGAAATAGTAGGAATAAAAGAACTTCGGGAATATGCCGTATCGAGATTTCCAGATTTGCATCTTTCATCAACACCTACCCATCACATTATCGGTGAACTAAGTAAAACAAGAGGAGCATTTCATAATAATTGGGATTTTAGAAAATTACCAACACCTCCAGGATCTCATGTAGACATAACTGAATGGGAAAAGTCCGAAACGAAAAAAGTGCCGCGTTCAACAAAAAAGTTCGAAACCCCGATTCCAAATATGGCTAAGACTTTACAGTCAATTAGTCAAATCCCATCTGAAAGCTCTTCGACAAAATTAGCCCGTAGGACTGAATCTATAAAATTCATTGACAAGCCAATGGTGATAAAGCGTACTGTTTCAAGACAGTCTATAATTTTAGCTGATTCAGATCAATCTGAGTCAACGGATTTGTAATTATAATCAATCATTTTTAGTATTATTAAGAAAGCTTTAGTACCGTTTGGACTCTTATCGGACATATAATTTATAACAGTTATAGGCTTGTTTCAATTTTAGTTAATATCGTCATTAATTTACTATCTTTAGGTATTATGATGAATTTAAAAGTATTTTATACGAGAAGGTATAAAATTTATAAATGAAACTTGTTTAATTACCGGTATTCCATGTTCCATGTAAAAGTCGGCTGTTCCCATACTAGCGTATAGTTTGTATCCTATCCTCTGAAGTATACGAACGCTTTGTAGCAGCTCCAATTTATGCTTTAAAAACAATTTTCATTTTATAAGTGTTAATCTTATTTAATCATTAGTTCTTTAACTAATACGCTCAAAAGGTGCATGGTGATATTTTTCGTTTTTATTGGAGGGTATAGTATAAGAATAAAAGTAGTTGTATTAATTTTGCTTACCTTAAATGTCCCAATCGAAAGAAGAATTGATCTTTGGGGAATCTGAAAACCTGTGCTTATCATTGCTTTCAAATACGCCTCATGTCTATTTTCTCCAAAACATGCAACTTCTCCTGTGGAGGCCATTTCGACTCCAAGCATGACATCAGCACCTATTTTAAATAATAATAATATTTTGAAAACTTTAAATTAATTATATTTAGAATTTAGAATCAAAATGTACCAGCTAATCTGGAAAATGAGAACTGTGGAACTTTTACACCAACTCGACCACATCCCCTCATTATGTCCACAGGGTCTACTTTTTCTTGAACGATAACTTTAGTTGCAATTGCAACAAAGTCACAGTCTAGGGTTTTTGACACAAAAGGAAATGACCTGGAGACTCGAACGTTGCATTCGATTACTTTTAATTCATTGTCCTATCAATCCAGAATAAGAATATTACTTCAAATGCACAAATCAAAAAATAATATTAAGTGCAGTTGAAAATTTTAAAACCTTTGCAATGAGTTGCATGTTGAACGGTCCGCTAACTTCTAAGGCTCTTGCGATTTCATGAACAATTGACTGAATTTTAAATAGTGTTTCCTGATTTAAATCTTGGGGTGGAGTAACAAGAGTTGCATCTCCAGAATGAACCCCAGCGTTTTCAACATGCTCAGAAACTGCCATACACATGATTTCTCCTTCTCGAGCAACAGCGTCTATGTCAATTTCCTAATTCAAAAATATAGATATACAATTAATTGATTTCCTGCATCATCAAGTTACACAAATATTAAAATCAGTATCGCTAATTAGCTTACCTTTGCTTCGGTTATGAATTTGGATATTACAACGGGCTTATCTTTTGTTAATTTTGCACAAGTCTTCAAATATTTCTGTAAGTCTTGAGCACTATGGGCGACAAGCATTGCAGCGCCACTCAAAACATATGAAGGTCTGACCAGGCATGGGTAACCCACTTCTTTGCAAAACTCTTCCGCGGATTCATAACTCGTCAACTCTTTCCATCTATTCATATCATAATTAACAGTTTGATATTAATTCTCACTTCATTCTAAAAGTCTTCTTTTGATACATGAAACCTATATTAACTCATTAAAACTGTAGTAATACCGAACTGGTAAAATTACCTCGGTTGAGAAATTCCAACCCTGTCTAACATCCTAGAAAATTTGAAACGATTTTCAGCGTTATCAATGCTTTCCGGTGATGTGCCCAAAATCCTTGCTCGTTGTCTGTGTAAATCCATTGCAATATTATTGGGTAGTTGACCTCCCATGCAGAGAATTATCCCCTCTGGATTTTCAAAGTCGTAAATGTTCATGACCACCTAGTAATTAGTAAAGAGAGTTATATCCTTCCCTAGAGATAATGTCTATTTTATAACAACATGTTCCAAGTTCCAGCCTATATACCTCAAAAGAGATTTCATCGAAGTAAAGTCGATCACACATGTCATAATCAGTACTGACGGTCTCTGGATTGTAGTTGACCATAATTGTTTTCTTTCCCAACCTTCTCAGCTCTCTGATACAGCCTACTGCACACCAGTCAAATTCAACTGAACTACCTATACGATAAACTCCAGAACCTACAGAATAATGAAACATTAGAAATACCCTTTTATATGATACATTTATTCTGACAAAACTAGTGCATGTATATCATACCAATGACCATAACATGATTTCCAGGAAATTCCAAGTCGTGTTGACTAGCACTGTACGAAAGGTACAAATAGTTAGTAGAACATGGCCACTCGGCAGCAACTGTGTCAATTTGCTTGACAAAGGGACGCACACCTATATACGATAAATATTTTGATTATAACTGCCAACTCTCAACTTTAAGATAAAGATAAGTGTATTTAATTAGAAAATACTTACTGAACTCTTCTCTTGTATTCCTCACAGCTAATTCAGTACTTTTTACGCAGATTGCTATCTGTTTATCTGAAAATCCAAGTTGTTTGCAATCCAGTAACAACTCTTTTGTAAGCTGCTTATGGCAAAGGCCTTCAATCTTTACTTGATACTTGACAATATTTTTCATTTTGTGTAAAAACCATCTATCGATTTTGGTTAGCTCGTAAAGCGTATCAATATCATATCCAGCTTTTAATGCTGCAGCCAAAACAAACATTCTTTTATCAGTTGGACACATCAGCTCCTGTATCGGAAAATCAGTTTAGAACGATTTATAATTACAGTCAAAATTATTGGTGACTAATTATTATGAAAAAAAATGCATTTACCTCGTCTGAAACTGGCATCATGTTGGGATCAAATCCTAAAATATGCTCATCAGTCATTCTTAATGCTTTCTGGAAAGCTTCTTCAAATTTACGGCCTATAGCCATAACTTCTCCAACGCTTTTCATGGAGCTTCCAATCTATAAGAAATTTGGTAATGAAAAGTGCAAAGTAATAAATATCCATAAAAGATGTTATACTCCGTAAGAGAGATTTTGAGTTGTTGTAAACTTACCTTGGTACTAACTCCGGAAAACTTTCTGAAATCCCAATGGGGTATTTTCACCACACAGTAATCCAAACTTGGTTCAAAACAAGCTGTTGTACATCCAGTAACGGTGTTTCTAAGTTCAACAAGGGACCTTCCCAATGCCAGTTTGGCTGCCACATATGCCAAAGGGTATCCCGTGGCCTTACTAGCAAGAGCTGAACTTCTTGATAACCTTGCATTCACCTAGAATATGGACAGTTAAAATGGTCATATAATATCATGTTTAGATTGTATCATGCACTTTAAGATTTTTTCAAAGCGTTGTTACATTTACCTCAATGATATAATACTGCTGCGAATTAGGACAAAGGGCATACTGAATGTTACACTCTCCAACAATGTCCAAGTGCCTGATTACTTTTAAAGCTGTCGCTCTGAGCATATAATAATCTTGGTTGCTCAGGGTCTGACTAGGGGCTACAACGATAGACTCCCCAGTATGAATACCCAATGGGTCGACATTTTCCATATTACAAACCTGGTATAAATGAAACAAGCGTAAGTTGAAATCATCCATGAAAATTGCATGATCAGTAAAAACCTTGGAGTACAAGGGAGGGACTAACCGTGACACAGTTATCATAAGCATCACGGACGACTTCATACTCCACCTCCTTCCAACCTTTCAAGGATTTGTCAATAATTAACTGATTGGAGCTGGCAAACGCTTGCCCAGCCAAGGATTTGAGCTCATCGTCATTATGTGCAAATCCGGATCCCAATCCTCCGAGACAAAAAGCCGCACGTGCTAACACCGGATAGCCAAGTTTCTCAGCTGCTTCTAATGCCTTAAGCACCACACGAATTGAATGAATTAACCAGATTAATCTTAAGTTCTAAGTATTACGTTGTATTCTATTGTACATCTACCCGACTCTCTATACTCAATTACTTAAAGAGCCTGGAATAGACTCTATACTTTAAGACATTCAAGCTTTCCATTATTTCTAATCTTCTTACCTCATCCACAGTGCATGCAATACAACTTGGAGCAACATTTTCTCCAATCTCTGCAACTTTTTCTGCAAAAAGCTTTCTATCTTCTGAGATAATAATGGAATTTATAGAAGTTCCCAAAACCCGAATGTTGTATTGTTCAAAGATGCCTTTCTTGTCAAGTTCTATTCCACAATTGAGTGCAGTTTGTCCTCCAAATGTCAGAAGTATTCCATCCGGTCGTTCAGATTTGATCACTTGCTCTACATACTCTGGGATGATGGGAAGAAAGTACACTTTATCAGCTAGTCCTTTAGAGGTTTGGACTGTAGCTATATTTGGATTGATAAGAACTGTTTGAATCTTTTCTTCTTGTAAAGCTTTAATAGCTTGTGATCCTGAATAGTCGAATTCCCCTGCCTGGCCAATGCTCAATCCACCAGATCCCAGAATTAGGACTTTCTGTGGAGTTACTTTCATTCCAGCAATTTTTTCGGGAGAAGGAGACGTATTTGTTATGCAAGAAGTAATCATTTCTTGAATTGAGGACGATGGTAATGCGGACACGGGGGCCTTGAATTCCTTTACGCTATTGAGAAATATATCAAAAAGGAACTCTAGATCCTGTGGTCCAGCCGTATGCTCTGGATGAAACTGAACACTGTAAAGGAAGCCACGTATAAATATTACACGTAGATAATCAACTAAGAAATACAATTAATAAAGCATTTAAGCAGCACATTTTTATTAGGTTTAGAATGGTACCTGAATACAGGACGTATTGAATGTACAATTCCTTCATTGGTTAAGTCATTAGCATTGGTAAAAAGTGGATACCAATTTTCAGGAAGATCAGTGGCATCAACCGCAAAACCATGATTTTGGGATGTGATGTAGCATCTGCCAGTTCCCTCATGAATACATGGTTGATTATGACCTCGATTACCATACCTTAAAAAAATTATAACGTCATGATCATAAACAAAAACAAATCAATCTAAAAAGGGAAAACTACATGATTTTTTCTCCAAAATTGTAAGTAACATACTTCATCTTATAAGTCTTGCATCCAGCAGCAATTGACAAAAGTTGATGTCCCAAACAAATTCCAAAGATTGGTTTGGCATTTGATTTAGTCAATAGCTGCTTAAGACGCGTAATCGTCTCTTTACACATTTGAGGATCGCCAGGACCGTTACTAATAAATAAGCCATCATAATCCTGATCATTAACAAAATCATAGTCCCACGGAACTAATTTGACACACACTCCTCTCTTCAATAAACATCGCAACTGATTGAACTTCATGCCACAATCAACAACGCATATTTTTGGAGAGCCTTCACGGTTGAAAACATGAGGATTCTGAAAAGATTGCAAAAATAACAACGGAATAATTTAGCACGTGTAGGTAATTCGTCGGCATATATCCGGATAAATCCAGATTACCCTTGAATTTAAATAACCCTTGCCTTTATTTTTATGCGACACAGTTGAATCGCATGCATGCATTGTGCTTTCATCCATGCAGACTAAAATCTTAATTTTAGATAAGATTAAAAACAATTTTGGAACACATATCAGTCTTCCTATCCTGTTCAGAGATAGGTGGTTAATACCCATTAAAGTAGGTAAGTCGAGCCAACTCTGTCATCAGCGCTCACTCAACTCAAATAAATGCTACAAATGACATCTAAGCAAAAATACAAACAAAAACATGGGTTTTAAATATGCACAATTCAAGAATGAAAGGTCCTTCAGAAAGCTCAATCCTAAAGATCTCAAGCTCAACTTTACGGTTTAAAAAATTTAGTTCAAGGCTAGCCCATTCTTGACAATGATGCAAAGATTTGGCAAAGATTTGTAAAAGTTAGCAGATGCAGTTGATATAAATATAGAAATGATGATAACTTTGCGCATTCATATAATCTGATTAAAGTAGAATCACAGTAAAGAACTTTACTTTGATGGAAACTTCATTAACGAGATTGATGAGGTTTGGATCCTTGAAAGGCAGGTCACTGCCGTCATTAAGTGTTGTCCCTGGTCCAGCGTCTTCTTTGTCCTCAACAATAATTTTGCCAAGAAGCGTTCCTTTGTTCCTAATATGCTTGGTAAGTTGCCGAGTGTCTATGCCAGATATCCCAGGGATATTTTGTTCTACCATCCAGGTAGACAGAGTCTTGGCCATGTTCCAATGGCTTGGTTCTTCGCAAACCTCCCCCACAATTAGTCCTGCTGCCCATATTTTTCGGGACTCGAACCACCTGCAATAACACGTATAAAAGTTGTTATGCATGAACTTTCGCTGCTTTCTAAAGGATACATTGATAAGATATTTTACGGTTTAGATAGTTAATTTACTGGTGATGCAAAAACCATAAAATTCGGGTCCAAATAATCGTTTACGACTTAATGAAATAAATGCTACAGCCAAGAAGTAAATATATCGGTCCGGTAGTTTATAGCATACTTTCTACTTTTACTTTCTTTACCTTGGAATGCCGAACTCATCTTCTTGTTGATTTGGGATACCGTAGTTCCCAATCAATGGATATGTCAGCACCAATATTTGTTGGCAATAAGATGGATCAGTCAAGGATTCGGCATATCCCACCATCCCAGTTTGGAAAACTATAGTGAAAAATGTAAAGTGTTTCATTTATTTTCCATTTTATATGAAGTAAATCCCTTAACGCTTTCCAGATACAGAGTGAAATTATAAATTCGTGTCATGTGTTATTTTTTTCGTCTCTTACTAAAACGTTAATCTCCATATCAAAAAATCAAAGGGATTAAATGGAAATGAGACCTTGAAATTTCTAGATTTTACATTTAGATAGATTAGTCGACCTTCCCAGTTTTACTGAATTGTTTCAATTGACGTCCTTCAATACAACATCATCGCAAAGTACATACTGATAATAATATTAAACTTCATTAATTTTGTCTACCCACTTACCAACTTCACCCGGCACAGATACCGGAGATCCAAAAAGAAATCCTCTGAATTCAGTCCCATCGTCCAAGACAAGTGTCGCTTTCCGTTCACTGGTGTGAATATTTTGGGCCGCTCCTATTGCATAACACACCATTGTTGAAGTCGCTCGTAATTATTTCTAAACTATTTAATCAGTCCAATTAATGTGATCCAGATGATTCTTAAAATTAGGAAAAGTCCTCAGTGAATGAACTAAAAACAGCAAAAAGAAATCACATTGGTAAGCTATGACAAATTGACCTTCCTACATGCAGAATATAGATAGACTGAAAAGAAAACGAAATAGCAATCGGGTATTTATCTTTAAAAGCCAATTATAAATTGTCATAAAAAATATCGTCTAGCCTTAAATTAAATTAACATTAACATTGAACAGTCTACAATCACCATGCATCCTTTAAGTGACATTCTTACTCTCACCCATGACTTTCATGTCATTTAAGCTTGAGGAAATTTAGCCATTAAATGGACATGAAATCTCTCTTCATCTCATAAACAAAAGGCCAAAGATCAGTACCAATCCCAATTATATAGTTCTCAAGTTCTTTTATCCAGTCAAATGAGAGTACCACAACCATGTAAGACTAAAAGCAATATTATCTTTTGGAATGTCCGTCTACAATTTTTTATGTATCCTATTCCTTAAGGATAGCATTAAAATGTATTCAACATGCGTTTAGTTATTCTTAAATATTATTATCCACTATCCAGATACTTCTGTGATAATGGATTTATCCAGTTTTACAGATATTGCGGAGAAACTTTTATGAGAGTAGAAATTGAAGACAAATTATCATTTAAGTTCTTTGCAAGATACTGAACGGAAAGTTGTAAATAATATACAAGTCTGAGAACAAATACGATTTCCAGTCTCATGATATAGATTTTTATTTAAGAAGTAAACGATAATCTTCCACTTCAAACATTATGCTCATATTGATACCGGTTTCAATACTAGGCAGTGCAGTAATTAGTTGGACGTCATAATAGACAAAAAACAAAATGATTGAATAAACTGAATAAATTCTAAATATCTATCGACCCTAAATGTAGCTCTTAGACTGAGTGCTCTGAACCATTATGCAACTTTAAAGTTAAGATCAATAAACTGTAACTGAATAAAAGATAATTAAAAATGATTCATTCAAAATTTCATTCATCTGAAGTATAAATAA